>JASSUY010036270.1:0-69393 GCA_032466535.1 Forpus xanthops
GGGGCTGTTCAGCCTGGAGAAGAGAAGGCTGCATGGAGACCTCATAGCAGCCTTCCAGTATCTGAAGGGGACTTATAGGGATGGTGGGGAGGGACTCTTCATGAAGGACTGTACTGAGAGGACAAGGGGTAACGGGTTCAAACTTAAACAGGAGAAGTTTAGATTGGATCTGAGAAAGAAATTCTTTACAGTAAAGGTTGTGAGGCACTGGAATGGGCTGCCTGGGGAAGTTGTGAATGCTCCATTGCTGGCAATGTTCAAGGCCGGGTTGGACATAGCCCTGGATGACATGGTTTAGTGTGAGGTGTCCCTGCCCATGGCAGGGGGTTTGGAACTAGATGACCTTAAGGTCCTTTCCAGCCCTATTCTATGATTCTATCGCTACTACTGGAGTCTTGGACCATTCATTTGCAGACACAAAATATTGGCAGAGGTGTGGCTATGGCACCACTCCTGCCTACTTTTCCGGAAGTATTTCAGTGCCACGGGGCAGTAACTTGTCACCATCAGATGCTTGAGATGTTTGCTGAAGCTGGTTTGTCCTGGCTATCATTCACAACCTCAGTGCCCACTCTAAGTCTTAGGTCTGCTGAATGCACTCAAATCTTCACACTGGATAGTCTGTGCGTGTGTCTGTTGTATCCAGAGGGATGTGAATGGAGCAGCAGAGCCTGGCTAGGACATCCTCAGATTAAGGAATTCAGGTGTGGTAGCTTAAACAGGAGTGCTTAGGAAATTTGTTCAAATTTGAATGCTGGTAGATACCGATGCTTCCAACAGCAGCTGGTGGAGCTTGGGCTTTCTAGATCTCTTTCTTGGACTTAGGCCCAGTTTATGTCCAAAACAATGCTCCCTGAATCTCCTTCTAAAATACTTTGTAAATCCTATGCAAATGTTTGGTGGACACTAGAGTGACCAGCACACCTTGATACCAAACCTTTATTTGAAGCTTCTGATTTGGTCTTTGTTTCCAAGAACAGTAACAAGTATAACCACAAACACTGCAAACTAGTTAACAGTTTACTGCAGCGGGTAAACCATAACCCTGCTGAGTGACAGAGGTGGGATGGCGGTTGTGCTGTGTGTGTTAACAATTATTTTGAGAATTATTTAAAATCCTCTTTGAGAAATTCCTTCATTTCCATTTAGCATGTCAAGATATATCTGCGTCTTTAAATAATTTCAGCTGATGATTTTTCTCTCTTCCTGGAATCAGATTTGCCATTTACATATTGGATCAATCCCGTAGCTGGATCCTGCTTCAAAGTCTGTGGAGTTGATAGCACTGTCATTGCTTCAATTTAGTTGGATACGCGTACCTGGGGAAGCTAATTGTACAGCAGCATTAAATTATAACATCTGAGTATTTCATCCGTATGCACGGATAACAAAAATCAAGTGTGAGCTGGAGGTAAGGGGGAGACTTTTCTAAGGCACAGGAGGTTTGCTGTAAGAAATCCAACAGAGCTGGAGTCAGCTCTTCAATAGGTGGCAAATCTCCAGTGAAACATGCACTGTTTTGACGTTGTAATTAGTCACTCCAGCTGGCAATGGCCAAGATAACACTCTAGTTCTCTGGCTTCCTTAAGCAGAGACTTAAGCAGTGCCAACAGAAGTAGCATCTTGTCTTTGGCTCTTCCTGCTTTTTCTGCTTTCGCACCCTTGTTTGCTAGTATAAGCACTGTGGCAGCCACATTTGGTTTTAGCTATGTTGGTCCTCCCAAGTTGTGCAATCCCCTGTGCAGATGAGTTGGGCCAGCTTCCGAGGTAGGAAGTGCAACAGGGTGGAAGTGGGGCAGAATTGCCTCTGTCAGAGACTGTCCTACTTGATTGTCTGCTTAAAGTAACTGAAACATGGCCTGCACTGCTTCAAGGCAAGTAGCTAACATGAGGCAGCCACCCACAATTAGGCACTATAACTTAGCTGGATCTGAGCCCCTGACGATAAATGCTGGAGTTTCATTGTTTTTTGCAAACATGGCTTGAACATAGATTTATAAATAAAATGCATCAAAACCCACGTCTGAACTTTTTGCTTTGGCTGCAAACTAGCTAGCAGTATCTTAAACTAGTGTGTGAACTTTGGCTTGCCTTTGATATCCCAGGACAGTGATGTTGCTGGAGAAGATGACATTATTGTGGTCTGGACTTAATCTGCCTCACATTCATCTCAGGAATCCAGCTTGCAGTTATCTTCCTTACTGTGGGTTCAAAGCAGCACCTGTCTTCCAAGCCAGATTTAAAAGTGAAGTATCAAATAGCATTTCCTCTGTTTTCTTAGTTGAGTGAAATGCATGTTGAAAAATAGCCAAATACTCATCTAAAAGCAAAGTGTCCTTATAACTGTTTCCAGACCTTTCTAGGACCCCAGTTCATACCTTTGCTTATGAACAACAGAACACCTGGTTCTGCTGGTCCTGAAGACTTACACTCATATTAACTACATGGGAGTGAGATCGGACCCTGGTTCAGAGAAGGACTTAAAAGATGTACTTAAAGTGTATGTAAACCAATTGATCTCTCTATCTCCACTGAGTACATACAATTGTCCCACTACTTTAGAAGTTCAATCTGGTCTCTAAGCACTTTGTTGAATCAGGCTGTTAATAACTGCAACAAAGGGGAGTAGCAGTGAATAAAAAGGAGCTTCACTTTTTGGTTGCATGCAGGCACTGTGAGTCTCTCCTCGCCCCTCCAGCTAGCCTATGGCTCATTAATTTCTTGATGCATTTAAATGAGGTGGCTTTAACCAATTCCTGCTGCCTCAGGCGTAACTGTGATCCACACAGTAGGTGAAAAGGTAAAGAAGTGGGTGCAAGCAGTGTTTTACAGCATCAATTCTGCTGCTGGTATGATTACTCATAGTAGGTCTGATTGTTTGCCAGTTGTTAGGGGGTGTTTTCTGGTTTGGGATATTTATATATAATTTATTAAGAGATGCCTTAGTGTCAGGGTTAGAAAAATCTTGCTTTCAAGTTAAACTCAAAGGTTTTTCACATATCAGATTAGACAGGGTCTGCCTCATTAGATCACTTTCAGGTTTCCAAGTTACAACTGTGGTTCTGATGTATTTGGATTCCTCAAAGATTCCTCAGAGGAAATGAAAGTACTTCCTTTAAGATCATTTATGTACATTGAAAGCATTTACGAATTGTGACGCGAGGAAACACAGACTATTTTATTACTTATTCAGGTCATATATCAGATCTTTTGCCAAGTACATGCTACTGGTAAATGCCTCATAGGATCAGGCAAACGTGTGTGTTAGGTTCCCCTCTTCTCCTCCCACTCCCTTCTCTTTCCCAGAAGAGAAACTTGGGGTCTACTTTGTATAATTATCATGCCAGTAGCATTTTAAAGCATGTTATGCACCTTAGGTGAGATTGTGGCCCCAGTGAAACCAATGGGAGATTTGGCTTCAACTTCAATGAAGCTGAGATTTCCTTTCCTCTCCTCTCCTGTCTGCGTTTGATGAGCCTTTTTGTCGGGAGAAGAAGGAGATCCTCTTTTGAAAAATAGAGATGCTTGCTAAAGCTGAATGAGACAGCCAGGATTATGTTTTTATCTCTATGGCCAGCAAAATCTATTCCAGAACTAATTCTGATTAAAAGGACAGTATCCACTGGTTAAACCTCAGACACAAAGGCACCCCTGGAGTAATTCAGCTGTATGATTTTTATTTTAATTAATTATTGCACTGATCTTCATTATATCTGGCCCTTGTATAAAGCATTGATTTCAAAGCTGTCTCCTTCTTATCTATTAATGTTCATTATTAATCTTAGGTCTTGGGCAAGACTGTTGCTGCAGCTGGATCCTAAAAAAAGACTTGAGTGTGCTGGCCACATTAATTAATCTGCATGGCAGACCATAAAATGATATAAACAAAAGTTAAATTATTTCATAGATGTTCCCCACTTTTCTTGTTTAATTCAAGCTCAACCAAATCAATCTTTAGCACAGAACAGGCAAGCCCCAACTTGGTCCGCACTCTTACCAAAGCAGTTTCAAGGGTTTGGGAAAAGGAAGGGTCTTTTGCTAAATCATACATGTGAACACAGATATATGTGAAGTCTTGAACTCTGAAACGAGAATCTCATCTCCCTTTTTTATCTGATTTACTGAATTATGTTCTCCCTTCAAACCATGCTTCTTCTATGTCCTTACCTCATCCTGGCTACAACAGTGATCTCAGATACTTTCATTAACTTTTGTCTTGGTGTTTCACTTAAAAATAAATGATGCTGGACTTCTTGCTTTAAACTTAGAGCATCAAACTCTGGAGCACCCAACATAAGAAGGACATAGAGCTCTTAGAGCAAATCCAGAGGAGGCCACAAAGGTGTTCTGAGGACTGGAGCACCTCTGCTCTGGAGACAGACTGAGAGAGCAGGACTGGTTTGGCCCAGAGAGGAGAAAGCTCCAGGAAGACCTGAGAGCAGCTTCCAGTGCCTAAGGGACTGATAAGAAACCTGGAGGGGGGCCTTTGACAAGGGCTGGTAGTGACAGGACAAAGGGGAATGGCTTTAAACTGACAGAGGGTCCATAATAGATTAGATTTAAGGAAGAAATTCTTCCCTGTGAGGGTGCTGAGGTGCTGGAACAGGTTGCCTGGAGAATCTGTGGCTGCCTCATCCATGGCAATGTTCAAGGCCAGGTCAGACAGGGCTTGGAGAAACCTGCTCTAGTGGAAGGTGTCCCTGCCTGTGGCGGGGAGCTGGAACTGGATGAGCTTTGAAGTCTCTTCCAACCCAAACCTAGAAGCACTGGTGAAAGAGGAGATAGTTCTTTTGATACTTATGTGCCCAGCTCTCAGACATCGATGGATCCCATGTGCCTCAGAAATCACTCTGAGGTCCCAGTTCTGTGGGCTAAATTCCAAAGGTATTGCTTTGTGGTGCATCTTCACATCTAAACCCAGCCTTGGGCTTTCTGCTGTTATAGAAACATTGCTTTAGAGGGCCATAGCTACTTTCTATACCTGTAGCAGATGTTTAGTCACACAAGGGTGTCATTTCTGTGTGACAAAGTGCCTTTCCAGAGGAGATGCCAAACCTTCAGCACTGTTAGAAGTATGAAGGTCCAGACTTTTGGTAGCAGAGATCAATCATCTGACATCACCACATTGCCTGGAAAGCATCCAAATTCCAGTAAAGGAAGATTTTTTTGGCTCTGGCCTCTTGCCTGGTCTCTAGATAGGAAGGTGGGAGCAGGTGGTCATCCTCTACCTCACGAAAGAACTGTAGAGAAAAGGAGGCTCAAGGTTTGTATTTTATATATTTCATGCTTTCTGTAGCACATTCTCTGGATTTTATTCTGTCATTCTTAACAATGGCAATGCTACCGATGTCCAAGGAAAAAATCAAGAGTCCTTCAACGTACTATTAGCACAAAAAATCCCACCTAACTCTAAATCACATTAAACTGGGGGTGAACTTAATCATGAGGGAGAAGATAGAGTGAATCCAGTTTCCTAGCAGGCCCTGTAACGTATTGTTGACAGCAAACCAGCCCCTCCAGCACTATATTTAACTTCCTTTTATTGCAAATACCTTTTGGTTAACAGCAAGGATCTGTTTTAATTTTACAGCTACCCAGTGACCACAGGACGCAGATTGTGCATCACCAGGGAATGCACAAGCGTCTGCCAGCCTTCCCCTGTTCCAGCAACAGCGAGTGATCTCAGGAGTGCAGCCAAGCCGACGCGGCCACGCAAGGGGCGGTTGTGACAGTGATTGAGGAAACTGCCGACTCAGCCAGAAGAACAAGGGTTTGCAGCAGAAGCTTAAGCCAGGCCGACGCATCCTGCAAACACCAAGCAAAAGATAATCGCGAATAATGATAACTTGTCTAGGAGAGGTCAAGAGATGCCAGCTGGTTAGGAGGCACATACATACCTACTAGGAAGTCCTCTCCAGCAGAACAGCAGGTTGCCAACCCTCTAGTATTTTAAGGGACAAATTTCTCTAAAGGACTTCTTTGCCTTTGGATCAGAGATACTAAGTGGTACCTCCAAAGTCTTGAAGCATAAGGATGAATGTAGTCACAGACATTTACATTGCAAACTGGGAGTGGATTATGCTGTACCTGGCTCTTCTGGAGCCATTTTGGCTTGTGCAAGTCATGGTGGCTGTTTAGATTAGAAAGGAGCTTCCAGCCTTGGCCAGTTCTGTGACATGTTTGTGGCAAAGAAATGAGGGGATCTAATGACTGCTTTTGGGGCCCAACTAGCTAAATTATTTGCAAGTTCCATTTGCAAGTGCTTAAGTCTTCCTCTTGATCTTACCCAATGTACTTGGGCTATTTCTGGTGTCTTCAGGAACACAAGTCCAGCACTTCTGTCCCATTGGTTTCGAGGAGAAACCTCTCTGCACACTACTGAGAAGAGTCTTTAGTACAAAAGGAAAATTGACTTAGGAAATGCTTTACAGGAATTTTAACGTTTCAGTAATCTGATCTTCAGTGGTCCAAGTAACCGAGGTCAAAGCCAGAGGGAGTGCTTTAAGCAGGCTTGAGCAGCTTCCTTCAGAATTTGGTGATATTTGACATCCAACCAGACTGAATCAGTAGCAGGTTGATAGGTAACCACATGGAGAAAGAACACATCACAGACAGAGCTGCTTGGCCCAACACATAAAAGATCCTTTTTTTCCAAATTGCCTCAAGAAGGGTAGATTCCCCAAGGATCTGTTAGACCCTTCCTGTGTTAATGGTGTAGATGACACCAGATTGTTATGACCCACCTTGCTGAGATCTTCTTTTAGCTCTTGTAGCCCTTCTCATTGGTTTAGCTTGTTGGAAGGGACCTGTGCCTATTGCTGGCAGTGTCCAAAGGCAACCTCCAAACCCAGGCTAACATAACTGCTTGTGAAGACAGTCAACAGCAAGGATCAGCCTTTCCTCACCAGTCCTGTTGGTTTAGGGAGCAGAAGCCTGAGAACAGCTGCACAGCGGCTGAAAGCCTGTCACAGCCCACAGCTGGAAGCAGTTTTCTTGCAGAGGCTCAATGCAGCTTCCAAGCCCCAGGGTGGAAGCAAGATTCAGCAGGGAAGATAGGCAAAGTGAAGGAAAGGAGGGAGACAAGGAGCTGTAATGAAGCGCACACATGTGTATGTGTGAAAGGATGACCTGACACATAAGATGTGTGCCAGCAAAATTCAGGAAAAAAAAAGGCCAAAAAAAGTGTGTCCTGATGGTTTTCTGCTCCTGTCACACGTGCAGGGCTGACCTCAAATGCCTTCTGTCTGGCATCATAGCACTCCAGAGATGGTGGGACTCTGCTGACGTATTTGGTCCTTGGCCATCACTGGCTCAAGCTCCTCAGCAGAGTACTTGGCCCAGTAAAAACCAAGGGAGGGGCAGCTGCAGCTGGAAGAGACTCATCTGCATAGCTCTCTGCTGGGAAGCAATGCTTGGACCAGGAGCTTCCCAGTTTTGAGCTGTAGCAACAGGGCACTCAGCTCCTCTTTTCCATTCCCCACACCAGGCAGACAGGAGCACTTTAAGGAAGAGGTTAGGAGATTCTGGTCAGTTTTGTCTGTGTTTATTATATCCAGTCACTGATAAATTAAAACTATCTGAGCAGCCCTTGGACCTGGGTGTAGAGTCCAGGACTGCTTGCTGCTTGCTGCCTGCCCCACTGAGGTTAGAGAGTCCTCCTTCCAGTGCATGGCCACATCTGTGCCAGGAAACTAAACCATGCCAGTCTCTGTCCCTAAAGTGGGGTATGGATATGCCCTTATTAAATTCTTTCTCCCAGGATGATAACTACATTAGTAATTGGTCCTAATCCCTGCTGACGTCTGAGGAATGCTTGAGAATTGATGGTGCAAAGGGAGCATCCTACCAGATGGACAATACAGATCCCTGGGTCCAGCACATGCAGCCCTGTGCTACAATTGCTTTATGGAAAGTAGTCAAGGAAGAGCTGCTCTCTCACCCCAAAGTAACAAGGTGATGGGACCCTCTTTTGTGGCTGAACATCCTACCCTGTGGGATGCAGAACCACATTACACAACTCACTGCCATCGCTTCCAGAATGTACAGATCCAAACCCACCCTGCCTGGGTTGGCTTGTGCTTCCCTGATGAAGAAACAGCCATCAGCAATCCTTGACCACCTCACCAGACGCTGGCATGGCTGCAGCCTAATGTTGCCAAGTAGGATAGCATAATTAGTTCATGATAGACTCATCTCTTTTAAAAGATGACTTTTTACCATAGTGAAACAGCTGCAAGCAACTGTGGGAGCAAAGGAGTGCAGTGACATTTTTCTAACATGTTTTAAAGGTTTTAGGTGGTTTGGAGTATGTCTAACTCACATTTTAAAATGTTTCTTTTTTTTTTTCTCAGTACTTAAGGCTCTCACTCTGAGAGATGACTAATTTCTTTCCCCTTGCACCCAAAACTTTATTAATAGAATATTCTAAGATTTGGAGCCAGCAGGTTCCTTCTCTCCTGCAGGAGGGGAGATGGCACTCACTTAAACTACTAGTGCTGGTTTTTGTAAGCCCACCATTTGCCAAGGACCCCCTTAGGGCTAAGCTTCAGAATCCTTCTGTATCATTATTTGAGGCCTGTGGCAGTGGGACACAGACCCAGCAGCTGGTATTTCTGTGCTATTACAGTGAGCAACACCACTGCTGGATTTGAAGCTCTCAGACTGCATTAAGATGGTGACAACACTCCCTATGAGACTACAGTGGCCTCTTTCTCAGGCAAAGCTGTTCATCTAAAGCCATGAAAATGCTTCAGAGATGAAATTCACCTTGTTCAAGCTAATATTTCAAGGCTGGAAAACTATGGATGCTAAGGGTGTATGAGGAAATAGGCAATAACACTCATGTGCATGCCTCCTACATGGAGAACGTCCTACATGGTGGGATGAAATTCAGCCCTCTACACCTCATTCTAAGACTGAGGGTTCCCTCCACATAGAGCCTAAGCACATGGTTTAGGCCCAATGACCACATGCTAATAAATGATATGCTTATGCTGAAGACTTAGCTTGAGCAAAACTATGGGTTTTCTCTGATTTCTGAGTCCTGATGTGTTTTAAGATTATATCTCTGCCCTGCAGTCATATCTACCAATATACACAAGCCATTTCCAGCCCCATCATCAATACCTCATATCCATAGCCTCCGAAACCACGTCTGTGTGTCATTTACGACAATGCCAGACACCGACTTCCCTAGCTGTGTAAACACTGCAGAGGCACTAAATATAGCATCAGATCATTTCTTAAAATCACATCTTTGCTTCTATGCTGAGGCTAGAAAATGGCAAATAGGATGCAGGTTTTGGCTCCACAATATTCACTATTGTCATGAGTCATGAGTTATTTTTATCTTTCTTGTAACAGAACAAATGGCTGCAGCAATTAATTTCTGTCTGTTTTGACAATGGCCTGGCCAAAACACATTATATTCTTGCATACAGACAAAGTAAGAAGAGAAGCGCAACAATTTCATGCTTGCGGTTTGGTATTCAAATCTTTTCTTTATGCTCATATTTTCACGTCTTTAAAATATGCTTATGTACTGTACTGAATGATTTAAAGAAAGTCAAAAGAAGCAATAAACGCTATTACACAGGTTAGCTGTGCAGATATAAATCTTTGTTTTGAAACTCAACCACTTGTGAAACAAGAACTAGTCAAATTATGACAGAGGCAGAATTAATTTGAGTCTTTTCAAGAGGATCCAAAGTGGAAGCACCCAATCCCAGTGGAGGATTTAACTCTGCCAAGATCCTTCCAACTTTATTAGCTAATAATTATTTCTACAGAAAAATATGTTGCAAGCAAGCACTCCCCCAAATGTACTTTTGTTTTTCTATAGGACTGATTGAGCAATTTAAAGATTTATTGGTGAAGAATATATTAATGAGGTATTTGAGGAGAAACAACCAAAAAGTCAGTGAGTGGGATTTCCATGAAATATCTCCAGGGTGTGTGTTTGCCTTGTACACAGTTTGTAGATGCCCAGGGCTCCCTATGGGGTAATGACTGCACCGAAAACTCTGGAAACAAGTATTTTTGCCACCCAGCATGCCTAAAGGGAAATACCAATTTACGGTAGCAGTCCCACGCTACTATAGCAACTCATCTGTAAGCTGAAAGGACCAAGTACTTCATCCTCTGAGTTCTAGTTACCCTTAATTGGGTAGCAAAATGCTTCTGCACAGAACTGCTCATCCCATAAGCATAAATTATGGCTTCTTGTCCCTTCATATGAAACATGTTCTCATGGTCTAACGGATATGAGCTAGACAAGCCTGTCTAGTAAATTTGCCATTTTATGACAGTCTCTCATGGGACTTCTACAAATATATCCTAAAATAAGAAACATCAATTTTCAATGCCCACTAGTCACTACTAACATACTGTGAACTATCCTGTCACCTTTATTAAGCTTTTATTGCAAGGACCCATAAATCAATGAGTAGACTTGTCCTTAATTGCTCAAAGTCTGTTGCACAACAGGATGGAAGTATAACTCCATGATTTTTAAGATCTCAGAAAAAATCCTCCAAGTCTCTTATAGCAGTAAGTGTATGTTTTGCTTTTGTCAAACTTTGTAAAAGTGGGAGGAAAAACTAGTTTATAGCATTGTCCAGGCCTTTCATTTTTGTCTATCGAAACAAAGAATATATTTTTGAGTCGCCTTTTTTTTTTTTCTATGAGAAAAGTTTTCAGGCCACATATTCAGAGTTCTTCCAGTTCTGGGATATCTGTACTTGTGTTGAAGATAAACAGTGAAAATTTATCTTATTTCCAATTTACAGAGAATTTGGACTGATGTGTTTCCTGGAGTTTTATGGAACTCATGTGTTTGATAGAGTTCAGAAGATATTTTTGAACTGTTACAGGAAAATACACAAGTATTTCCTGAATTTGTTTCTTCTTACCCCATAGTTTACATGAACTGCTCAGCAAAGGGAAGCAAAAGCTGAGTTTCAACCAAACCCAAACCAATACAGAGCTTCTGGTGGAAACCATGTTGGGATTAAATGATTTCCTTTGGTTTCCATCCAAAACCAAGCTGAACGTGGATTTCTAGGTTGAGTTTCACTTTGAATTTTTGGGTTTATTCAGTTATGAAGAATTAAGTGAAACTTGGGAGGTTCAAGCCCTCATTGAATGATCCTGAAAAACGATCTGTAAAACCCCTTGCTATGGAATCCTATTTCATATCTTTGATCTCTGTGGATGCTGGGAGCAGCATTCGCATCTCTTCCAACCTATGAAAAACAGGCCAGTGAAGCCACTGCATTTTTATGCAGAGATTTAGCTGTCCAAGAGACAACACTGAATCCTAGTCACCACCCTGGGGCCAAGTTGAAAGTAAGAAATCCCAGAATTCACCATTCTCCCAGAGAAGCCAGTGGATACCAACCTGAGCATACCATAAGACTACTGAGAAATATGGAGAAAAGCAGACAACTAGAGGTCCTGCTAACCTCTTCCTCTAGCAATGTAAAAGCATTACTTTCCTCAGCTCCTACCTTGTGCGGAAATCACAAGCAGTGGTCTCTGTGCTTCTCATCATAATCAGTATGATCCATGAGATCCCAGCTGTGTATCATAGCGGTCACTGTGCAGCCTACTCCAGCTGAGGGGAGGAAGAGGACAACCACTGAGCTGCCTGACCATCCAAGCACTAGGTATTTTACTTTTGATTATCTATCCATCTACACCCTGGGATGTAATCCAATGTGTGCCAGCTCTCGCAGGAGAGATGGTGCAAGAGCTTCCTGCCCCACGACCTTGGATATTCATAGTTTGGTTTTTAACTGGTATCATTTCCATGATCTGACTTTAAGCCTGACCCATATAATCCTTTATGATGAAACTGGGGAGCAGTTAAATGTATCATAAGTTGAGAAGCTTTTCAGGGAGAAGAAGTCTTTGGAGTTACTGCCTCTCCCAAAATACTCACAGGTACTACTGTTGGACCCCCTTATAGATCACAGAATCATAGAATAGTTAGGGTGGAAAGGACCTTAAGATCATCTAGTTCCAATGTGTGACACATGTCTCCCAGTTAAGTCATCTTTATGGAGCACGTATTTCCTGCTCATGTTTTTATTTTTTTCTCCCTCTTCAAATACTTCCTGGTTTTGGCTGTCTGTGATTGAATTCCCTGGAGCCTTTACAGTCTTGGAATCCTTCCACTTTTATAACTTGATTTTACTATTTAGAAGAAAGTTTGATTATCCCCCCCCCAAAAAAAAAAAAGGAGAGAAGAAAGAGTTGGGGGGAGAGTGCCAACCCACCAACAAAGAAGCAAGATACAAGAAGATGAGATTATCCTTATTTAACTATTCATAGCATTGGACTGCATTTCATTTCAGTGTCTGCACAGGCCTTTGTAGAAACCATCTGATTGAACATTAGTTATACTGTATATTATATGCACTAATGAGAAAATGATTCTAAATTGCCCCTAGGGATGGTTATGATTAAACTATTTGCCTTCACTTCCTCTACTAAATTAAAGCAACCAAAAGAAAGAGAAAAAAAAGAAAGACTCAATCTGGAAAGCAGTCAGAATAATGGCTTGGTAACATTTCTGAATTCCAAGGAACATTTTTACTCCTAAACCTGGTGATTGGCTGTTTCATCCTGCAATTTGAAGCTAAAGCTGTGGCAGATATGTGACATGAAGAAGCATTTTTGAGAGCTGAACTGGGCAAGATTTTCTGTGTTTTCAACCAGTCCGAAGCCCTGATCAACTTTAATTGCTCACGACTGAAGCTGCTAAAGCCCCTTCTGCCACTGAGGAGCTCCTCCAAGGCGTCAGATGTCTGTATCAAAAGAGCATTTCAGAGGCTCGCATGCACGGTGCCTCATTCAGACGTTTTATTTAAACTCTTAAATCTTTTGAGCTTTGGACGAATAAACAAGCCCCTGAAATGCAATCCATTCTTGCTGGTCAGAGTTTGCAAGTGTTTTATACAGGGAAGAAACAAAATGTCATTTGTATTTCCTTTGGCCTTTTTAAACATAGCAGGATTTGGGAAAAGGGGAGCAACATTACGTTGTGCATGTGCCTGTGTGTGCTCACACACTGGGACTTTAACAGGACTTATACATGGTTGTCCATGCATGCCTGTTGAATTACCTAATGAATTAATTAAATGTGTGCAAACTCCATGGGGCAAACTGCCAGGTCACACAGCTTCTGAAGTGCTAGTTAAAATATCTGAACTGACAGCTCCCAAATTGGAGTCCATGTCTCTCCCTGGTGGTCCCCGTGTCTCTGCAAAGGTGGCCCTCATCATCTTCACACTCTCGAGCCTGGACACTGTCTCACATCCATCACCCAACCCTATGCACTGGGGTCAATTAATGCAGTTGGTTTATGAATTCTCCCCATGGTCCTGTGACAGGGAACCACCATGAGATGATTGGTCTGCCAACACACCAAGCACCAACAAAAGCACAACTTGATGATCTTAAAGGTATTTTCCAAAGTAGTTGATTCTATGATTCTATGACATACATATCCCCAGCATGGGTGCATTCTTACACCCAGGCTGTACATCAGTTTTTCTCACCAAGCCCTACAGGTGCCTTGGTGGTCCCTCAAAAGGTAACTAAGCATGGAGTTTAGAGACCTAAGAGAATAACCAGAAGTCTTGCTATAGAGGTACTAATAATGTCACATCACAGCTTTCAGCAATGTGTCCCTTGGTTTATTCTTTATATATCACAGGGACATGAAAAAGAAAAATATTGTAAACTTATCTATATGATGCCAGAGATGAAGACATGGGTCTTCAATAACTCAGGATGAGAAGAACTTGTTTTTGCTTTCCTTTGGCCATGAGGAAAGTCATGAAGGGACATTTTACAGGGGTATGCAATGATAGGACAAGGGGGAGTGGCTTAAAATGAAAGAGGGTAGATGTAGATTAGATATTAGGAAGTAGTTCTTTACTGTGAGGGTGGTGAGACACTGGGACAGATTGCCCAGAGAAGCTGTGGCTGCTCCATCCCTGGCAGTACTCAAGCCCAGGTTGGACGAGGCTTTGAGCAACCTGGTCTAGTGGAAGTTGTCCCTGCCCGTAGTAGAGGGCTGGAACTGGATATCTTTAAGGCTCTTCCCAACCCAAATCATTATATTATTCTATGAAGGTATGACCGACTAATTCAGATGCAGATATCTACACCAGCGACATCTGAAGCTGGAGGAGTTTTCTGGGTTACAGTCCATTTTTCTGGGCAACTCCAGGCTCAAAAGGTCTCTGGGGTGCCAGGCAAGAACATAGTCAAATGTTTGCATTAACACAGACGGTCAAGGGGATATATTCACACTGCTTTAATTTGAGGTGGACTACATCAGGGAGCCAAGGTCCACATCACTGTCGTCCCCGGCTGTGCCGAGAAGATAGATGTCTAATTAACCAGTTCCCTTGAAGGAAGATATTTCTGTCCACATTGTCAGTGGTGTGAGAAAAAACCTTTGAAAGTGTTATGGAGAACACAAGTACCCACAAACAGCCCAAACCGCAAGCACTCAACCTTCCTACACAAGGTAGGCAGGCTTTTCCCTTTAGAGACTCTCATTGGTGCACACCATTAACTCTCCAAAGAAATGTGGATCTTGGTGACAGAAACATCTGCAATTTTGCTTTTAGATGCATGAATAAGACAGGATTCAGGCACCTGTCAAGAAATGAAATGATAGCTAATGTCATGTGTTCAACTGATGCACGGGCCTGTGCACCACAGGTTGCAGAGTCCTGCCATGTGCACTTCTGTGCATGTGTAGAGTTGGGTGTATCGGTAGAAGGAGAGAAGGGAGGAAACAGACTCTTCTGGACATATGCATTACATCCGAGAAGCTGTCTCTTAAATTTCCTGGCCTCTTGTGCAGGAGGATTGTGGCTTTGGTGGCAGGAATACATTTTCAACTGACCCCATGCTCAGTCCCAAAGGCAGAGTCTTCTTTGTTTCCTCCCTGCATTGCTCCCTCCTTATAACTGGAAGGTTATGTGTTTCTTAGCTACTGGTCAGGCTGGAAGTGCCTGCCAAGAAGCTTTCAGGGAATTTCCTCACTATGTAACAAATTTATGAGTCATATGAAAATCTGGGAAATGATTCAACCAGCTGTCTTTAGTTGACTCAAAGATTTTTACAACACCTCAGTGCCTCATCTTTGATTTGAGCCAGCAGAATGGTTTATGGTAACATCAAATGGTCTTATGTTCACTTGAAGGATGCTTCCTACTACCAAAAAAAGAAAGAAAAAAAAAGCTGTAAAGAACCCACCACTAGGCAAATGGTGCACAGATCTGCTACAGTTACTCACTAGGAACTGATGAACGCGGCTGGGCTGCTGCTTCCCTACAGGATGACTGCAGAGGTGGCTGTGTTGTGGCTTAAAACCAGCTGACACAGAGCTATGTTCATGGCAGAGACCAGGCTTGCAAAATCTTTTGTTCAGTTTCTGGGCATATTCAGGGTTAACCAGTTATTTCATAGAATCATAGAATAGTTAGGGTTGGAAAGGATCATCTGGTTCCAACACCCCTGCCCATCTCACACTAGACCATGTTGCCCAAGGCTCTGTCCAGCTTGGATTTGAACATCACAAGGGATGGTGCATTTACCACTTCTAAAGGAATCTGAACAGATTCTGACTGAGCAGCACCTAAGTTAAAGCTGGTGAATGTTGTTAGTTTTTATCTTTTCATCCTGCAGTCACTGGCATGGCCTTCAAAACCTTATATTCAGCTGAACAGATAGGGATCCCAGCCAAACAACCACTGAGCAGCCTTCAGAGCAAACTTCACAAGGGAAGCACGCAGCTCACACTCACGCTGGGCAGTAGGTGAATCTACCCTCCCAGCCACACTTCTGAGGTACTCTTTGTCTTCTCCCCAAGGAATGTAACTTGCAGGACATTATTTGCCAAGGGAGCAGAGCCTTAAGTTGCCTCTGTCCCAACTGAGGGAAAAAAAAATGCCTCATTTTCTTACCTGTGTACCCAAATATCTTGCAGTCTTGTCTGCAGAGGGGCCAAGGACAGTCCCAAGCATGTGGAACACTTAGAGAACAGAGCTTCAGCTGGAAGAGAGATGGACTAAGGAGTAGGCAGATAGCTAGAGATGTGGGCACTAGGCTGGGGAGATTAAGTGTATTAACCCTTTAATTGGGCGAATGCCTCCCTCTTGGGTGACACAGTAGCTTTGGATTTGCCTCTTCTTTTCAAGGGGACTTAAAGTACAAAAAAAATCCATCTATAAGTTATCACAGGTGGTGAATGATCCCTCAAAGCCCTACCAGGCACATGGACATTGTACCAGCCAGAGGTGAGCCCCTAACCAATGGCTAATGTATGCCATTTCAGCCCTGGTGGCACCATATAAGAAAACATTCCCTCAAAAGGCTTTCAATCTCTCCCTCTTCCAATTTCCATCATTTTCCTTCTGGCTGAGCAAAAGTTGAATAAAGGTCACTGGATTCAGGCCTAGAGTAATATTCTCATAGGCACTGAAATTGCTTCCTCAGCATGGAAAAGCAGGTCTGTTAGGAGCCTTCGAGCCTTGCCAGCAGAAGACCTCTGAAATCTCCATCAGGAGCCCATGGGTAAGACCTTTACCCCACAACACGTGTCACAAGCATAGCCAGTGCTCACACCAAGCAAACACAGTAGTTTTATAGGTCTTGGTGAAAAAAGTGGGGTCCTGCATGGAGCTCGTTGTGACACCACACCCAGGAAAGGGACACCAGTGCTTATGGAGGACACTATCACCAGCAATCAAACTTTGCTGGAGGCAAAGCAGACCATGGGCCTTCTGCTGCTCACCCAGGCACTACAGGCAACCTCCTGTAACCAGGGCTGTCCTAGCAGACATCAATTCTTTACTACCACTGCTGTTGCCAATTGTCGTCATTAATGGGAGATGTGGTTTGTGCTCAAGAGAATCAGAATAAGATCAATTAGATTTTGGTAGAGTTATGTGAGACCTGAAAGTCCAGCCCATTTAAAGAGCCAGAGCACAACAAGGGTGTCATTAAGCAACTTTAGCTACAATTTAATCATAGAATCATAGAATAGTTAGGGTTGGAAAAGACCTTAAGATCATCTAGTTCCAGATTCAAAGATTTGTATTTGCTAATTTGATATAGAGAAATCACTTGGATCCTGTTCTGTAGTTTTTCTAAAAACTATAAAGTGGGATAAATCCATTTAATAGGTGGCACTAGAGCTAACCAGAGAACGGAAGGCAGAAGTAGAGCAGAAATGATTCTTCCAGTGAGGATCAAATTGCTGCAAACAGAAAAGAAGAAAAAAAGGAATTCATTATGACAGAACTAAACTAACACTCTATGCTAAATATCCAAATGAATTTAATTATTAGAACCATGCTTCCAGCATGAATTTTCATTGCTATGAAAGCAATCAGCCACACAAAGAATTGCCCACAGTAGCCTAAAATGCTTTAGATTTAGCCACTTGATTTCACTGCCAAAATGTTTGTGGCAAGCAGCAATCAGTGTAGCTGAAATTAACACACCTCTTGCAGCAAGCACGCATCACATTGCAGGTATAATGTGGCCTACAAATAGGCCACATTTGTAATGTTTTGTGTCAGCACCTGGAGAATCACTGTACAACATGGTAAAGGCAAATACAATACACTTTAAACAGCCAGGACAAGTAAGGGTCCAGTGGAGAGTAGTATTAATTTGATTTACTGGGAGTCACAACCTATATTCGGTGAACTGAGCCACCCTTCTCTGTCCAGCCACTTTGAGCAACTGCACTTTTAATGCAACTATTCAGAAGCTGTATAAATCCTTGCCAAAGTTTTTATCTATGTCAGAAATACACATATATAAGTTTGCATGAAATTCTTGTTTCTGTCCATTTTCAAAGGATACAAAGCTGGGAACAGTAGAGGATGAGGGAATTAGAATCTTGGGGAAAATTAAATGGTGATGTTGTTTTGTGACTATTTGCTGGTCAAGAATTCCCCTTTCATCCTTCTATTCCCTTTCTATTAAGCAGTGTCATGGCTACCATTTGTAACAAGCAGAGAGGAAAAAGATA
This sequence comes from Forpus xanthops, assembly GCA_032466535.1. Classification (NCBI taxonomy): domain Eukaryota; kingdom Metazoa; phylum Chordata; class Aves; order Psittaciformes; family Psittacidae; genus Forpus; species Forpus xanthops. Next base: position 18,068 of record JASSUY010036270.1, read on the forward strand.
TCTGACTTGAGGGGATTTGGCAAAGATTCTGGGCTTGAACTTAGCAGCAGATACAGAGGACTTGTAACACTCATAACGGGCTCTCTCTTCCATGACCTTCCATGTGATTTTTATTGCTTACCTGGGTATACATAATCATTTTGAGATGTCTCCCCTTACTATAAAATAAACATGAATTATTTTTTAAAAGGGAGATAATAAACTTCGGAATAACTCTTAAATTTACCCAAGCAGACAAGGGGGAATGTGAGGTTACTGTCATGAAGGATAGCTTCTGGCAGTTGATCACAGATTGCTGCTAATGATTTTAATTAGCTTTTGGAAGCACAATCTACCCATTCTGAAGCCAATGTACTGCTGCCAGTGATAGTGCCTTGGAAGATCGACAGCATAAAACATTTTCTGTAGTGAGACTTTGTACAACTCCATGTGTCACGCAAACAGTGATTTGTCTCCTGCAGAACTGCAATAAGAAATCCATAGCCAGTAGGCTTTCCAGCTGCGGACCTCCAGCAGGTAACACGTGTTCCCTTGGGAAATTGGGGATTAATGACCAGGCACTGAGACCTGGTGCCACCAGGTGCAAATCTGAAAATCAGCTTTTCTACCTGGCAAATCATTTCACCTCTTTATTCTTTTTATTCATTTAGTTTATAGACTTTTCAGAGGGATGCTAATCCCTGCCCCCATATTTGTACAGTGCCTGGTATGTAGTAAGGACTGAATCACAGCTGGGGCTATCAACCTGCAGGAATAGGTACAGCGAAGTAGCAATAAATTAGGCAAAGCAACAGCAGATACTGGTGCTTTGGAGGTGGGTGGGATAAAGTCATCCACTGGTGGACCAAATCTGGATAACAATTCAGTAGTGAATGGCAAATCAAATCAAATGTGGAAAGTGCATTAGGAAAGGATATTTAAACTATTAACAAAAACAGAACTACATGAAGGGGCTTTCCCTGCATTCTCTTTTGAAGTCTGGTGAACATGTCAGTGTTTTGTACAGCCATACCCATGCTGGCCAAAGCTGGGCGCAGTCCTGCTGCCATTCAGGGTCTGCCTAGCCTCAGGGTTAGGGCAGAAAGACAGCTCTCCCTGCGTGTCCCACAATCTGTCGCACTGAGAAGCCTTCCCTAAGATACTGAGAGCTGAAAGGGGGTGAGAAATGAATGCATGCAAGAGTAACAGGCAGCTGCCCAGCCAGGGAGCTGGTTTGCGAAGGCAGGAACGTATGGCTTCCCGAAAATAATTTTCCTGCTGAGGTGCCTCAAGTTGGGTGATGAAAAGCAGAGGGACTCAAAAGCAATAATATCTTTGGAGGCTTTCAGCACATCCCAGCAGGACAGTTAGCAAAGCTTGACAGCCTTCAGAACACGCTAACAGCAGAGCTTTGCCATCCTACAGCACCTTCAACATCTCCATTCAGTTCAGTTGGGAAGAGCCAAGAAAAACTGAGCAAACTCAGGGAAAGACACTTGTAAAGGTCTTCAAAAACTGCCTGATGTCAGAACATACTGCATAACATGGAGAACTTCAAAACGACCTAACTCAGCACTCCTCCAGCTCTGCAGCTACCCTCTAATGTATGCATTTTAGAAGGCAAGCTGGAAGCAGCATCTGAGACAAGGAACAGTTGGTCCTTCAGCATGGGACAGAGAAAAAAAATGAAAGGAATACAAATTACTGGTGGGGAAAGAGACATTTAGGAGACAGCTTGACCGAGAGTTAATTAGGTTGAATGTTTGTCCTGAATTTTTTATCAGGTAGGATAGACACCAGACAAAGACAGAGACATCCTTGTTCTCAACAGGTAATAGCTGGTACCCTCACAGGGGAATTTGAAGTATTCCAGAAGAGACCAGGAGGAGCCAGCAGATGCAGAGGTGTTGTCACCAAAAATCTTGAGCTCGGTATGATGTTCTGCTGACTGATAGAATCATAGATAGGTAGATCTTGAATATATTATTTAAAACAGATCAAAGAGGAGTGGAATTGATCACAATTTTCACTAAAAAGGCAAGTTAAAGGGGGCTCGGTATTTTCTACAACTTAGAAAAAGTTTGGGTTGCTTTTATACCTTTTATCATAAATCACTGAGCCCAGAGCACATGTTTAAGTACTTTGCTGAATCAGGGCCATTATGAATAAGAGCCTGGCAATTCTCCCCTGTTAATGAGCTTCCAGGAAATGTACAATTGTTTTTAGAAGAAGTCTAATGAAGACAGATTTGTATGAGATCTCATTTGATGCAGCCAGAAAACCCAAACTCATCGACCAAACAAAAGCTTGGGAGTAATTTTTTTGGGGGTGTCTGATTATACTTCCAGGAGTGCTGGTGTATAGTGCTTTCAAACTTTCATTGAACTTTACTCTCTCACTCTAGGCGATTATTTTTCCTTGATGTCTGATATTGAATGATATACGTGCACCTGCGTGATAATGGCTGGCTAGATATATCTTTACTGAGCTGGGAAAACCCAGAACATCACCTCTACGCTTAACCATTTTATTTCTTTTATGGCTTTGGTATGGATCCTTTCTCTAAAAGCTACCGGTGGAACTTACATTTGTCAGGGGAAATGTGGGTGTTTTATCATACCAGCTGTTTAAAGTCTCCTACAACTTTACAAACTGCTTTAGGAGTCCTTGCTTTTATCACTGCTTAAACTTCCAAGCAGCCACCAGAACAAAGGAAGGAACAGCTGGGAAGTTTTAAAAGCAGCAGTGTTGCCATTTCACTCAGGTTTAAGTACAATATTTAATAAAACTTCCCCTCCTCTTCCACCCCATCTCAGTGCAAGATCACTTTGGAGCAGGACTTCTTGCCTGCCCCTTCTGCTATTTTTCAGCAGTTATATTCCCCTGTTCCAAAATAACAATTATTATTATCATGTCACATCCATATTGTGCTAGCGTTCCTTATCAACCTGCTAAAAGGCATTGTGCTCAGGGCAATTTTTATTAAGCATAAGCAAAAATTCTGGTATTTCATTCATCTGAAAAAGAAAACCTGCAGAGGAGCAGGAATACAGGAGGCATGGCCAAAGGAGGTGAGAAGCACTTCGCTTCACTTCAGCCATCTACAAGTTAAGTATCTCAAATCGGTGAATCATATGGGCTCCACCTACAGCCAACAAAGAGTCAGGACCTCCCAAAGGTGATTTATCTTGGCTGCTTCAGACACCTCTCTTAGCATGGGATGAATCATGCTCAGACCTTCTCCCACTCCCTCCACATACTAGAGAAGGATATCTGGTGTTAGCCAAGCCTGCAAGCAGTTGCATTCAGTCAGGCAAATCCCACCTGGGCACTGTGGTGGTCTGTCCAGCCTGGTTTTCCATCAGGCTTTCCTTCAGCGAATAATGACGGATGCTACTCAAAGATGCAAAAAAAAAAAAAAAGAGCAGCACCGAGATCTGTAACATTTGGGGCTGTGCAGTAATTAAGTGTGAAGAAAATTGCTTCCTTCCCCTTTGTGGTGATTAACATATGCTCTGAAGTGTGAGGGCTGGATTGATGGCCGTTGTAACTTTATCCCAACTGAAGCTGCTGGACTAAATTTCACGGGTGGAAAGAGTGCTCAGGATCCCTACAAGATGAGGCTGGGTCCTCTGAAAGGACCCAGAGACTTGAAATGGTGCTGATAGGGAAATCAAATTATGCGATTTAATAGGAAATAGCAGTGATCATGTTTTCACACAGTACATGGTTGGGGAAGTAACAGCAGCAGGTACAATTCTGGATATTTCCCAAAGGCACTTAGGGGTCTTAAGTCACACTACTTATAGACATTGAAATAGCTGATTTATTTTATTCCTTTCTCTGACAATTAATGCCATGAATGGTGGTTTTGGTTTTTCTGCTCTGCTCAGGACATCCTCATGACTCCTGTTCTACATCCCAGCAGGATAGTCTCCATGTCATGAACAGTTCTCCCTCTGACAAGTGAGGTTGGTCCTTTATTGAGAGGATAACACACCAGCTGTGGTTGCAGCAGAGAACTTCCAGGGATGAGTTGTCCTTGCTCAGAAATGACCATGTGAATTCCCCAAGATGTTCAGTTCCCCACATCTCAGGCTAATGCCATCTGCAATCCAGGGTAACCTCCCAAATACCACTGAATGGAAGGATGGATGAATCTAGCCAGAGACCTGGGCTGCTCAGCAGAGCATCATTTCACTGTGGCCACATTGACTTGTGGCATTAACAGGTAAAACTGCAAAGAAAACCACTTGAAGCTTGTTAAGTAACACAGTGTATCTGTGCTTCCCAGCAGAGACTTTTCCAAGATAGTGGCAGCGACACTTCCAACATGGCATTTACAAATCATTATTAACAAAACAAAGCACTTTAAAATGTCACCCCAGGGCACTCTGGCCTCTGTTAAAACAGACTTCTCAAAAACATTTATGGACTTAAACAAAACTCATTTCAGAACACGGACAAAATTGCCTCCAGGTTGCACTCTGGCTTTGCTACCAGTCTAGTCCTTAATATTACTCACCAGGAAAAGGAGAGTTTCTTTTTTTTTTTTTTTCCTAGCTAAAGGGTTCCTGTGTGTTCTGCTCAGCTGTGAAAGTCCTTCTAGAATTCAGCTGGTCAAATGTGGGTGGCTGAGATTTGATGTAGTGTATAAACCAGATTGTCGTTATTGTTGTTACTATTATTATGATTACTATTACTATTATGTGAATTACAGCCTTATCTGAAATTTTGCATAGGCAAAGGGTAGGAGTTAGAAATGCCATAACAAAGAAAGTGAGGCAGATCAAATGATTTGCTCTGGGACACACAGGAGGTCAGTGGCAGAACTGGGAAATGAGTTCATCTTTCCTGAGACCCAAACTAGCTTCTTTAAAACTGGGCTAACTACAGCTTTTTTAAGGTGTCTATCTCAGTGGCATCCAAGCTCCTGTCCCAGGATCCCAACCTGCACATAAACTGCTGTGCTCTGGAAGCTGTTCTTTATTCTTCTGCCAGTAAAAGCAAAAACCTCATGAATACGAGTGAGAGAAATGGTTGCAGAAATGCATTTGCTGGTAACTTTCACTCTCTAGCTCATATTGTTAACACACCCGGCTCCCAATGCTGGATGGCAGATGGAAATACTCATTGGCCTGATGGATTTATGGATGTCTGAATCCTTGTGGCAATACATATTGCCTTCAGAACAACATTTTTTTTCACAGTGAGCCAAGTCCTGGTGCAGTTGAAGTTACTGGAAGTTTTGCCACTAACTTTAATAGGATCAGGATTTGGATTTGTGTCTGCAGATGCAAAATAACCCACTATTGCAAATCTGGAAAGCAGGAATTGAATTAAATTGAGTGATACTGAGGAAAAAGAGAGAGTAAATTGAGGACCTGGTAAGATTTAGGATTGAGTTTTGCCCCACTTCTGTGTCTCCTCATAAGATATCTCAGACATCTCAGATTGTTCTGAGGTGATTGCTAGCATATTTGATATAAAGTCACTGTTATAAAACTCTCAACAATCTAAGTTGGCATCCTGGCGGCAGACAATGAGAGGAGGATGCTGCTTTGGTGTGTGTTCACACTACCATAGAATTACAGCACTAACACACAAGAAGCTTAGACTGGAAATGTTCAACAGGTCCCAGAAAGCTACTATCAATTCTGGTGAGCAACACCATTTCCAGACTGAGAAGTGATAGGATATCTGTGGCAAATTGGTCTGTTATGGCACTCATTTTTTCTTTTAACTCTTTTGCTGATCTTTATGTCATAAGATACTGCAGCATGTGAAAGTGGATTTTGCAATCAAAACAGACAATCAGCTAATAACATTTGGACTTAGCTCCTGAAATTACCTGTGTGACTTTGAGGCTCCTCTGAAACCACCTGGAAAGCTACAGATGCATTTGATGTGGCAAGGGTTGTGTGTCACCTCCTGCAATCCACCTCCATCCCCTATCAGGGAAGAAGGACACTACCTAAAGACTATTTCAGAAGCTGAAGCAAAGACCATCCACCGAGTTCATTGAGCATCTTCAATCTAGCTAGAGAGAAAAAACCCATCGAGTGCAAGTCTTTTCACAGCTCTGCCTTGAAAGGGGAGATGAAATCCTTTCTCCTGAGCTGCTTGACTTGGCCAGCTCCAGCTGTGAGCTCGCAGCCGCTCTCTTCCCTGGGCCCAGTGAGATAGCAATGCGGAAATCACCGCCAGTGGCTGATTACACAAGGCAGGTGCGATGCCAAGAATATCGTCACCCACTTTGCTTGCCAAGTACCTGGATGCAGCATGAACAATTGCATCCTGCAGATAGCTCTGTCAGCCGATGAGCGCATTCCCCTTGGAGATAGGATGACTGAACATGCAAACTAATGTGCTTGTGAGCCTTTCATGTGCAGAGCTGTAACAGATGTTTAAAGATCATCATCCTCTGGCACTGAGAAAGTGTCTAGGAGGCCCTGGATAAAAGTTTTCTTGGCACAGGTTGTTTTTTGGGTTTTTGGGTTTTTTTTTCTTCAGATGAGCTGAAGGGAGAAAGCTCCTGTTAGTGATTATTTTCTGTCTGTGAGCAAGGGGCTTACGATGAGTGTCCTAGCATATGTATAAAGGAATGCCAACCAAATAAATGCAGGTTTTCTCTTCCCTGTGAGTCCCTATATCTCAGTGAGCTTTAGAAAGTTGCATAGGACATCCTTTTTGGTGACACCAACAATTAAAAGCCTACAGCTACAAGCACCTTGAACATGAATCACAGGTGATGTCAGCAAGAATCTCAGATGACAATAATAGGTATTTTTTGAGAAGTTTTCTTGAAGCTAAGTTAAAAGTGGTATTGTGTGTTCTCCAGGACTGGCCCCAGATCCTATACACTTCTTTTTCAGTGTTATGAACCCTGTTGCACATGGTGGTCAGTCTTTTCAGTAAGGCTACTCTAGCTTGGCTTCCCCCTTCTCCACAATAAATAAGGCAGTTATTGGTGAGCAGACTCATCTTCTCATGTATTGCTGCAAACTAAGACAGCCCTTGTGATAATGAGGCCCTTGACAACACCATGTGAGTGTGAAGCTTTGCATCTCCCTGCAATTCTCCTTCCAGCCCTGGGTTTCTTTTGGCATGCACTGATTGTAGGCATGGGCACAGGCAGCTCATCACATAGATTGTCTTTGGGACACGACTGGAGAATGCAACTGCTGTCTCAGTGTCCAATTCTGTAGGACCTATCTTCAGAGCTCATTAGGAGATCATGATCCTGACCTGACGTGTGAGGGCAGAGTGTCTGAGGACAACCACTGTGTGCTGTTGGGCACAGATGGCAACAATAGGTCACCCAAGATTTAGGAAAAAAGGCCACTTATTTGAGCACATAAAGGGTGAACCACACGGGTGCTGGATGAGGACCTTATTGCAATTCTGACCTGATGTTCCTCTGTCTTCTCCATGCGTAGAGGGGGGATGCTCACTTCTCCTTTCTTTAATATTGTCCATCTCCTTTCATGCTCCCCAGGGTACAGGCTCTCTGCTGCTGCAGGCATATTTGATCTGCAGGCTGCTAAAACTTTCAGGTTTGTATTTTCCATTTATACAAAATAGTTAAATGCCTGATACAAGCAATCAGAATCACATTAACCAAAGTTTGTATTCCTGCTATGAAATCCTAGAGTGACTATTTAAACTGTCTCACCGAGGACTGTTCCATCCCACCATGAAATAATGCCTTTAGGGCAACACCACGTGCTGCAAAACTTAATGGGGTAAGTCCTGTTTAATCAACAAGAGTTTTCATGTAGGGCAGCTAAAATGTCAACTCTTGATGGGTTTAGCTAGCTTACTGTGGAGCTACCTATCTTTAAACAAGAAGGAACATTTACCCTCAGGGTCTGATCTGGAGCCACTGTGAAGCACTAGGACCCTTTTAACTGATTACACAGAGCTGGGAATAGACCCCTACTGACTGCTGCAAAAAATTGGACCTTTTTATTGCTATTGTTGAGTAGAGACAGAGAAGACACAGACATAGATAAATAGCTCATAAAAGACATTTTTCTAGTGTAGATTGGAACACCATGGGAAAAACTCACTCCCTCCTTCTTCTTCATTCATGACTGTGTGTTTTGAACACTGTGTTTTTGTAAAGGAGTATTTCACTATCAAATTGTAAGATGAAACCTGGTATTAAATGTCCATCAGAGTTAAAAAAGTGTATCAAAAAAAGGACAGAGCACCAAAATAGGCTTTTTACAACTTCAAACAAAAACCAGAGGCAATTGCTCTCAGTTCGTGTCAATAAAACAGTGATTTCTCTCCCACTCTTCTGGATTTTGTTTTAGCAATGAGGTTACAACACTGTCAGGTTGTTTGCAGCTTCATTGAAGATGGAGTTTAAGTCATTAATGTTTACAAAATGCTTTAAGACCTGTAGCTGGATAAGTGCTAAGTAGTATTATTTCTGTTATGCAGATGTATTTGCCTATCTCTCATGAAAATCAGCTTAAAACATTACCCTGAAATTAACAGCTCTGGGGTTAACAATAGGCTCAACCACACGCTAAACTGCAGTACTTATCATATAACAACATTACCCTTTTTAATTAAACACCCTGCTGTGGTTTTTGGACCAAAACCAGCTACACTTCAGATATGGGCAGCTGGACAGCACTGGGAGGAAAGCATTTGTAACTGCATGACACATATGTCAATCGTGAAATTAAACAGATGGCTCAGTCACTCATCAGTGAAAGTCCACCAGGGGCTGTAAGAAAGAAGGAGATTTCCTATGTAGCATAACAATTTGGACATCAGAAGGTTTCAAGTTACAAGGTTTTTCTTTATCCTCCACCTGAAACTTTTAAGGGGTAATGTCAGGGAATTTCACCCAGACTTCAGATACTAATCTAGTTTTATGCTGGTTTGATCTGTCTGTTGAGAGCTGGCAGCCAGCTCCGCCAACTCCACGTAAGTGTACACCGTGCGGCAGATGGACCGGCCCCTTGCAGCCACCAAGATGTGTCTGGGGCTTACAAATCCTCCTGGTCTCCAGAAATCCTTGCACATGATGAACTCATAAAAGAGCTAGACCCAGCACTCACTACATCATGCACTAGCAGGACAGGTTTAGGGGTTGGGATGCAGGGAAGCTGGAGCAAATATCACTTGTTGCTCATCAGTGCATTGCCACTGAAGCCACAAGTGTCAGATCTAACGCTAAACCAGGTTTCAGACCATGTAACCATTAAGCTCACCTCAAACCTGATCTGCAAGTCTTTCTTACTCTGAGCAGCGTGCACAAGTAATAACTACTGCAGGCCTGCCTGGTGTAAAACTGTAAAAACAGGAAAATGGGCCCAATTAAGATTAAAAGTCACCTTATGTCTGAATTCTTCATCCTTCTTCACTTACAGACATGAAAGGGATGATTATCAATGTTTCTAAATGCATTTCTGGCAATGGTTAGCATTTCTAACCAAAGTCAGGGCTCTGATGCACACGTGAGTGCAGGTAAAGACAGGTTATGCACAGGATGATTTACAGTCTAAGAGGACACCAAAGAAAGACTAGATGAAGGGAAGAAAGGGTTATTATCCTCAGAGCACTTAGAGTCAAACTTTTGGTAGCGTTTAAATGCCTATTGGTGTTTTCAAAACTTGACATCTAATTCCCTTTGAAAACCTGTTCCAGATTTACAGAAGTGGTCAGCTCTACCAACTGGAGATACATTTTCAAAAGAGCTCAGATCCTAATGGGAAAACGGGCAGGCTTTCAGAAGTGCCTTTTGAGATATTTTGCAAAAATGGGAATACAAATCAAAATGTGCTCTGAGGGTGTGAAAAGCCAGGTTTACACAGCCTCTATCAGCTGTAGCCTGAGAATATATGTTTGAACTTGTTTGGACTTAATTAAAAGCCTTTCAATGAAGAAATGATTAATTTTAGCTTCAATTAATCAAGAACCTACCATCTTCTTCTTCTGCAAGACAGAAAACCATGGATAGACTTTTCTTCCCATCACATAGTTTCCTACATAGAACAGTTTGGGGAAAATGAGAAATTTTTTCTCTCTGTGATGTTTACAGAAAGGGGATTTATTTTATTTTATAAAATACACTAAATCTGTGAGGTGTGAGGTGCTCCTGCCCATAGCAGGGGGGTTGGAACTGGGTGATCTTAAGGTCCTTTCCAGCCCTAACTATTCTGTGATTCTATTTATTTTTGTTATTTCCAGATCAGCTTATTTTTTAAGATTCCTTCTGAATCCTGAACCTTTTCAGTTACTTATATCTGCTCAGTCAACTAACTGAATGAATTAGAATGCATTAGAATGAACTGCACTTAGCTTTCACACTGGTTTTGAAGGTGGAGATGTCAGGGATTTTTCCTTATATACAGAGTCATACCAGTTTTCTAGGTCCAGCTTAACCTGTCAGGGAGCAAGGTATCTCTCTGCTCTCTCACCAAGGCAGTGGTGCACTTATCAGGACCTCAGAAGCATCATCATACAAAGTCCAGCTGTGATTGCCAGGAGAAAAGCCAACCAATCGATTAACCATTGTCACCTTGTAGGTGTGGGAACACACAGGCTTGACAAGGGCAGGTATACTGCATATGCACAGCTGGCACTGCACCATGGCCTGAATGTCCAGCGCCTGTGGGCAGGCTTTGCTTTGAGAGCCCATCACCTTTAGGCAGTAACATACTGCAGGTGGAGAGCAGAAAGACCTTCCTTATGCACAAACAGCAATCAGATACCAAGCCCAAATTTTTAGTGAGATGATTTGTGCCACAAGAAATCTCTCCTCTTTGGCTATATCAACACCTATCTTCCAGCAGAGAGGGAATAAAATGGGGCACACATTGGCTGAATAACACTGCAGTTCTTGTTAAACACTTGATTTTATGTTTTCCTCCTTTCCAGCTCCTCCCCAGGGTTTTAGCTTGTAACACCAAAAGGCGTTGGAATTGGGGCTCTCTGATCTCACATGGCAGAAGGTCAGATAAGATGATCTCACAAGGTCCTCTCAACCTGTTTATCCTCCAGTTCTGTAATACGATTCAATTTACTGGGGATTAATGACCAGATGGGGTTAATGGTGCTCAGCTGAAAAGTAAGCCATGAGCTCCTTCCAGATGGTCAGTGTTCATCCCTCCATGTCAGACATGACTGTTGCCATTTGGGTCTAAAAACCCTGAGAAAAAAGTCATGTTTTCCATAATTATCTCAGCACAAATCCCCCAGAAAAGGGCTAGAAGCAGAGTCCAGAAGTCATCACCCAGTGCTGCAGAACAAGCACTCTTGATATGGTACCTTTGCATTTCATCCTGCTAAGCAAGTTGATAATCAAATCCAAAGTGCTCAAGTCATGGGCACATTGCAAGTGATTTCTTGTTGATTAGAGAGGTCTTCAGGCACTGCTTATTCCTGATATGTGCTGAGGCAGCAGGTATCAAACTATCCTTTGTCAGCACAGGGAACTCTACCTGACATCTCACAATCTGCTGAAGGCAGAGCTTGGCTTTCTCTGCCATCACAACACGCTGTGACCTTGCCATCAGCACAGCCTGGTGCCAGCAGTGGAGTTTTGAAATGCTTATGTGTGCAGTTCAATCACTGGGTGGGGACATAGGGGGTTATTCTGGTAGAACTGGGATGCTGGAATGGGGCAGGCAGACAAAACACCCATGAAGCAACAAAGATCTCAGGACACAGGGGAACACAACACACTACAGCAGATCCATCATTAGCCTGATCTGGAACAAAATACTGATTTACAGTGCCCAGCCCCATCATTTATCAGGGTTCAGGGATCTTCCCACACCCTGGGCAGCTGCCTACATTGTCCATGCCCAGCTCCAGCCCTCTGTCTGCAAAGTGCACCAACCAATGCTGAAAGGTTTTCCAGCATCCCACCCATCTCCTTCTCTGGGAGCTGCTCCCAGTAGGAAAGCTGATGAGCTGGGAAGGGGTTTTCTTTCAGTAATAGCAGAGCAGGGAAACCAAAGAGGAGCCCATGCCAGGTCCCAGCTAGCCACAGGCACAATTGCTGATCTTCATGAAATCATCAACCCTCTGTCCTGGGAATATGGACTCAGACAGAGGGCCCAGAGGACCTGTTGTGCAAACAGCGGGCAGGGGGAATTTCTTTCTCTTAGCCAGCAAATTATGTATTGAATAAGAAAGATTATTTCCTTAAAGGTCTTTAGCCAGTCCAAACCTTGAGATCTGGAGTGTCTGGGCCACAGAGCCCCATCACCCTGAGTCCAGGCAGGGGGCACAAACAGAGACACCCTCACCGGCTACCATGAATTCTTCAAGGCAGAACAGCTGCAAATAAATGTGCAACTCATAAAAGCTGAAGGGGCTCTGCAAGCTATTAGGTAATTAAGCAAAGCGAGGGCTCAGAGCGCCCGGCTGCTGCTTCCAGCCCATGGCTGTGCTCCTTTTAGAGTCTGATTGGATAAAGGATTTTTATTAACTTCATATTTTTGCTTCTAATTTTCCTCCCTTTGCCTTTCATATTGCAGCCCCTGAGCTCCTCTGGTCTTGTGGTGATGTTTATTGGCACTGGCAGGTTGCAACACCCCTGCAGGCTTCCCACAGACAAACCCCAGAGTGCAGACCACGAACCGACGCAACTTCATACACTGCCTTTGCTGTGAAATTGCTCAGGCAGCTCCCTCCCGGTTTTCCTCCTGCCCTCCCCACCTTCCCAGCTGGAGCCTCCCCCCCCCCAGCTGTGCCTTTCCTCTTCCAGCAGCAGAGGCAGCTGGTTTGCAGGGCATCGCCAAATTCACTGCTCCTTGAAACTGTGGTTCCAGGTAGGAAACAAGCCCCAACCACCACTTCTGTGTAGTGCAGGGCACACTCCAGACAAGGGATAGAATGGAGGGGAGATGGCTTTGAAGCAGCAGCAAAAGTCTTGGTCATCTGCTTTTAGCACCACTGTGCACCTTCTTCATATTCGAGGTCATGTAAAACAGTCCCTTCCAACATGGACACCTTAGAAGCCTTTAAATGTACTTCTCTCCTCCTATTACCTTCAAAGTGAGCTTAAAAATGCAGATATTTTTGATGCCATAGTGCTGGTGTTTGGGCACCTACTATCTGCTCCAAGAGAACTCCTCAAACGTGTCACAGAGGAGTCCCAGGCACCTTTCTGGAATCTTTCCACAACTTGCAGAAGTTATTTAACCTCCTGCAGTTTCATGTTGTGCCCCATCGAACAATGGACTCTGATTTGCAAGCAGGCTTGATCAGCTAAATTGGCTTATTCTTCACGATGCTCACAGGCACATCTGTTTGCAACAGCTGGCTGCCAGCCCAACTTCCCTTTTTTAATATCACTTTGGGGTTTTACTGGTAGTGTCTCTGGACAGTGGGAGGCAAAGAAAGAAGTGGCAAACCCCCAGAGTGCCACCAGTGAAGCCAAATAAAAGGCAAATGGGAAAGCGCCTGTTTGACTAGCAGCAGTGCCCAGTTTTGGTGGCCCTCCAGCTGCTTGTTATAATAGCAAGGGAGTGGCTGGGTCACTTGATGATTTATTTCAGCCCTTTGTCCTGGTTGGAAAGAAACATAAAAGATGCTTTGTTTCTATGAACAGGAGACAGGGAGTGTTCCAGCCTCCAAATCTCCCTTTTGCCAATGGAGCCTGATGTACTCCTCCATGTGGGATCCATTTGGGTCTGAAAACTTGACAAGAAATGTCATAGCAACACCAGGATGTTCCCCTATCCAGCGCAGCAGCAGCAGCTTATTTGTTCAGTGCTCAGCTGCTGGGCACAATCAATGCAACATGTAGCATTCAACGGGCATTAAAGACATATGGGTAATCTCTGACTGTGTTGAAAAGATGGTCTGTCCACAGGGAGTGCTTTTTGAGCTGCACTCAGCATTGTTTAAGCTTCTAGGCATCTTGCCTGGCTCTTACAAGCCGTCGTCCCTCCCAAGCACTTGTAAAACTTTAAAGCCAAGCCATTTCCACATTTTTGAGGGTGCTGCTGTATTTGGTGTGAATGCCCCAACCCAAACTCTGCAGCTTTTTTAGATTCCTGCCTTCTTAACAAACTGGATTTTGGACCCAAAAGTTGTTGGATCTGGAGTGACACATTTATGATTATCTGCTGGATTTTATTTTGTTTTAAGTCCCTACTCTTTATAGCTGCAAACAAAACTGAGGAGCACAGAGAGACATAAGAGATCCCTTTGATAGTTTTTGAGCAGCCTGGAGTAGTAGTTCAGAGGAGCAGCATCTGCTAGCTTTACTAAAATCTGCTATTAAACTGAGGGGTAGCAGACAGATTCATCTTTGGAGAAGGACTGATACATGGCTCCTTTTCTGATATGTGGGGGCACCTGTGCTGCGGCACTGACAGTTATAAGCAGTCATGTTAAACTTAGTTAAAAGGAATTTGTCCCTATGTAGTGCGTTGCCAGTAGGAATCCAAAGTGTTCAGAGGTCTGTTAGAGGACCTGCACTGATGGCAGTCTCTTTTATTTCAGATGCATGAGTCTAAATAACTTACATAATTTTAAAGGCACTAGCTTTAATGGACATGACACAGACCTTTGTGTCAGGAACCATCTGGCTTTGGTCCTGCTTCCAGTATCACTGTTACCGTCTGAAGAGATATGGGTATGGTATGAGATTACTCTGAGATCTGAGATCACGCCCAGGAAGTAATATATCTTTTTAAAAACCATTTTAATACAGTCCTTTGTGAGCTCTCAACAATGATGCTGTTCTCTCTGAGCTGCAAGTTTCATCATGGAGACATTTTCTGCAGCTACTGAGGCTACCTGTCACTGTAACCCATGCTTTACAAATGGAAAGGCCCAGACAGGCCAAAAGACCCAAGTCATGGAGATAAAGATTTAGACCTGAATTTCAGTTTCTGGACTTGGTGGAAAACAAAAAATAATAAATTATATTGAAAGACTCAGTGATGTGATTAGCTGCATTTTTTCCTCCTTGGCCATTCATCCACTTGTCTCTGCTATACAGAGTCATTGCAATGGGATGTTTCTCTTATCTGCTGGAAGAAGCTTTTCTTCTGGCAAAAAAAAAAAGGCCTTTTTGTGTCACATGGCATCCCCGAAGTCAATAGTCCAAAGAACAGTTTGGTGAGCAAAAACACACTCAGAAATTACTCGATCCATGTTAGTTAAGCTGACACTGAGCTTCCATGACTTACCTTTGACATGTAATGTGCATTTGTCTTGTTGCATTGTCATTTATCAGCCTGGCCTGAGCACAGAGCCATCTAAATTCTTTCTCCACCCTCAGTTGCAAAAGAGCACGAAACCTTAATAGGAAGGACCACCCAAAAGATTCTCAGCCTTTCAGGACTTTCCTTTTATTGAGAAGGGTGCAGCTGTATTTCCATAGTTTCATGTTCACCAGCTATCACAGCTGGTTCCAGTACCATGGACTTCTCAAAGAGGCAACATTCCTTAATATGACTTCCTGAGTTGCAATTGTTTATTCTCTGCTGCCTTCCATCTTGATCACAATTTCTACTGCTGTCACCAGGGCAAGAAAAAGCAGTGATGTTTCTTGTTCAGACTATAGCCAAGTACTTGTTGGTTTTGGCACTCACTACACCAGGACCTTCAACTGGCCTCACCATGTCCACTTAGGTCAACCTGCAGCTTCCTTCCCCATGAATATTTCCATCTCTGAGAAACTGTCTACCGCAATGTGACCAGTAGTGACCCAAGAGCTTTAATGACAAAGAAAAAGAAACAACAAACCAACTTCAAAAATCCATTTTTATTTTTGCTGTTCCATTTAGTGTTTGTGTGTTCTTAAACTACCAACTTTTGCAGGCCAAGGATGCTGTGTGGCTGCCCAGAATGTGCTTTGCTCTCTGGAAGCACTGCCATTAACAACTAATAAATGTCAAGATAAACTCCATAATCACTGACTGTTGCATCTAGACCTGAAAGCTCCCTGGATTGTTTTACCTTTAAGCAAAACCACCACCTCACTGGATTGACACATTTTTTTTAGGGCCAAAAAGCACTATTATTATTAACCTCAAGGGACAGTATAAGGCAGAGAACATTGAATATCCACAACAGACTTGCTGGAAAGCAGCTGAGTGCTATGCTTGAGCATGGATACAACAGTCCCAATGTGCTACTGTGAGCTGCCAATGTTCAGCCATGAGCCGATCACTGTCATAAGGTGACCTTGTAATCCTGGTCACCTGCTGGTCCAGTTAAATTATGGACATCTGCAATATATAAACCCAGACACTCCCTGTGTCCTTGCGGCATGCGAGTTGTATTTTATAATGATTCCGAGACAGTTCTAAGTGAAAATAAGCTGCCCTGCACGAGAGCTAACGCAGGCAGGGTGCAGATCTGAAAAAGAACTGGAAAAAATTAACTTCTGGTATATATTTCCTATGGTTCCTTTCAGTTAACTCACTGCAATGCTTAAAATACTTCCTTACCATATGAATCTGCTGTGGTATATTTAACACATTCCTGCTATAAAATGCTTCAAGCACAAGCTTCTTTTATCGGTGAAGGCCAAACTACTTTCTTCTCTTTAAAACAGTGATGGAGCTCAACCAAAACCACAGATCTGATCATTCCTTGGACATTTCAGCAAGTTTGGATTTTCAACCTAGCATCATGTACAGTCCTAATTTGTTAATAGACCCACACCTAAGTCCCAAATACAAATGTTGTTGGATTTGGAGGTTGTTCCTTATAATGAAAGTGATCCAAAACTCTTTTTCTAGGAGATTTAAGCTTTGAGTAAGTTTGGTTCTGACAGAAAGCAACCACTCATGATCTTTCTCTAAACAAAACAGAAAGGAGAAACTGAAATTTTACCCCTCTTGTATTTGGACAGAAGATTTAATTTTGTTCCAAAATTCTCCTGGCAGAAACCAGTTCAAGGCAAAACCCTGAAATTTTACAAGGTGAGGAAATTATATATGGCTTTGAGGATTTGTCCTAAAGGGATTTTGGATGTCTTTTGATTAAGGAAATTGTACCAAGGTACAACCATTCTCTACTAGTTTTGACATCAGTACAGTGAGAACCAATAAATAGAGATGAGCAGTCACAGGGCAGTTTGGTCTTTGCCTAAGTATCATTAAGAACAACCAGTTCCTTGGGCAGACCTCACTGATGGCCTCTGCTGTCATGTTGCCAGAGTGATCTTTGCTGGGCTGCTGTGTTTCTTCCAGGCTGTTCCCAGGGATGGTGTAGGAACAGGCACACTCCTGTGACCATTTCCAATAGATGACTGATATGGTCATCCTGTTTCAGAGGCTAATAGAGTTTAATAGTGTGAATGTAGCCAGACTGTTAGCCTCCAAGCCAAAGAATGACTCCTGGCAATGTTTGTTCTGTTAATACACAAGTAGCCATTGAAGTGAATGAGAAACTGGAGAGACCAATACATTGAAGTACTCTGAGAGATGAAAGCTGAAAGAAGATAAGAGTCTGAGCTATAAAACCTCTGCTTTTTCACTAGATGGGAATAACACAGGCAGCAGTACTTAATGCTATTTCATTAACCCAAAGTCACAATTCTGAATAAGAATCTGAGCTTTCCCTTTGAGACCATCTTCAGGATCCCAGAGCCAGTCATCAGCTCTTTTTGCTGATGCTGTTGACAAGAGTCATCTGATGCTCTGGAAACCCCTGAATACTAAAGCTGAACAAGTCAAATACATGCCAGATTCTCCTAAGAAAACACAGATCCTTTCTGGGTCTGCCATGCCCTGTCAAGGTAATCATCAGCAATAATTTTATGATCTCATCCTTTGTCTTGCTGTGCCCTGTCAGGAATGCATTCCCAGCAGAAAAGATCAGAAAGGAAACCTTAACACCACTGTGTCTTTAAAGTGCTTTTCAGAAGAATTGTCTGAATGTCCCATGACAAGAATGCCTTTGGTCTTCCAGCATGTGTAGCACAAGGCAATACCACGGAGGCAGCATCTTTGCACATTGAAATCACATTGCTGAGCCTCTTCACTTCTTCCTGCTCTGACCTTCTATACCACAGATGTATGTTATGCCAGACTGTCACCACACATAGGACCACTGTCAAAGACAGTTTGCTTCACTACCAAAACAATGTCTGGAGAGCCCATGTACGCCACTGATGGTCTTTCCTCCTTATCCTTTTTTAACCCTATTACTTCATCTGTTCCCGCACAGCCCACAAAGTAGACTTTTCTGAGAACATTTTGTTTGGGTGGTTTCACATTCTGTCACCCTGATTCTCCCATACCACAGCAGGGAAGATGGGGAGGTGAGGGAGAAGAAAAAATAATGGGAAGACATTCACTATCTTGTATTAGCTTAAATTGCTAATGAAAATCAGTTTGCACTAACTCACCAAACTGCGTTGCCTGAGGAGGAATACAAGCAGCTAAATCTCCTTGCACACTCCAGAAGAACGATGTATGAGTCACAAGTTTTGAGCTTAAACCCAGAGAAACTTCGCATCAGAAGACCTTAAGCATATTGTTGCAGTACTCTGAACAACTCTGGGTTTCCAACAGGTTCCACAGAAGCTCTAAAGAGCAGCTTTTTTCCATGACAGTTTATTTTTGTGTATCTATTTAGCAGAAAGGACACATTCCTACAAGTAATCTAACTTGGAAATCATGATTTTGTAGACCTTCTAGTTTCAAGACTATGGGAGATATGTACACCTACAGCTCATTGGGAGAGCCTGCTCAGCTTCTTGATCATATGGATGAGAATGTCTTTGGATGCTCTAGGAAGAAACCAAACCTCAGATGGGTACCTTGACCCAGTTTCAGAGCTCCTGTCATCTGCTCCATCTCAGATCTGCATGACTGAGGTATAAATTGGGACGAGACTTCAAAACCAATCCTGAGTAAGACAGCATTTCTGTGTTTCAAGTTCCTCAGTGTGCTCCTTGCTGTTACGTTCCTGTTTGGTAAAATGCCACAAGCCTCCCCAGAGCCATCTCATCACATGAAGGTCAACAAGGCATTGCTACCCATATTTTTGTTTGGCTTATTTTGCTGTTCCTTTTTTTTCCCTCCAAGTTTCCCTCTTGTTTTAGACTGCTTTCATCTCCGTCTCTTGAGCACTGTCTCACTGTGCATCTGCTTTCCCTTTGCATGTTCTCCCTTCCCCCCTATGTTTACTTTTGTAAGCAGACTGTTGTTTTTATCCAGCTCCCCTTGGTTTTCTTTGGGTTTTTCAGTTCTTCTAATATTCTCAGCAGCTTTCCCATTCCCTCCACTTACCTTCCATCTTGGAAAGACACTGAAGCCCTGTTTCCAATTAGGTTTGTTTTGTCTTGTTTACTGGATTTTTTCTCTCCCCTGTGATGCACAGCTGCCACATTTTTTTACTTTTTTTTTAAATTATTATAATTTTTATTTTTTCCCTTGCTGACCAGGAGCCAGGCAGTTCTTCTTCACTGTTGTTTTATTCATTTGTATATTTTTTTTTCCCCAAGAAATAGAGTAGAAGTTTGTTTAAAAATGTTTGCATTCTAATTGTAGCAACTGCTGTGGAAATTACATTCATGCATATTAAATTGCTGTTATAAAGTCCGTCTTAGCGTTCTCTCCTCTTCTTTTTTACCTCAAAGCACCTCATCAAATATACACCCAAACCTGCTTCTTACTAAACTTCCTTACCGGAAGACCCACAGACCCTGGTCACTGAGCACCCAGCTCCTTATTGAGCCTTCTTAAAAAGCACTGCTGGAAAGTCAGAAGCATCCTTCTGAGCCAACATAAAATAACACTGATTTCCAGCACAACTTCTTTCATAGGTCTCATACAAGATTTTCCAAAGCCAAACCATCTCCAAGAACTGTTCAGATAGCAGCAAATCTGACTTTCCTGGCAGGGAAATGATGTAAGGAGAGAATTTTTCACTGGATCTGGTTCATATTCAGTGTTACCTTGTCCTGGGTAGTACAGCGGGGAAAAGTTAGCATCATAAAGGAAGGCAAATTTCATTAACAAGAAAAAAATCTTAGAGGGTAAGATGGGCTTCATCTGCTCATTTTCTTTTTTTTTTTTTTCTTTCTTTTTCTTAAAGAAGAAAACAAAGTCAAAGCTAGCTTCTGCACTTGGCAGTCTTCTGTCCCCTCAAAGCTTAAAGGTTTTTTTTAGTCTTGGGGGAAAAAAGTGGAACTGACCAAGACACAGAAGGGTAGCAGAATCAAATTCTACAGTAATAAAATTTGTGGGTAAAATTATCCATCAGCTTTGAGAATTCCAGCAGTGCTCAAAGACGTAAATGGCAACACAAGGCATTCAAGAAATCTGAACAGCTCATGTTGGATTTAGTTCTTTGAAATCTTTCCTTCTTACTCCCCTTTGTTATGTTTTTCCATACTTGGTTCTTATGAGCAGAAGTAGTTAACTCAGGAGTTTATGAAACAAGAAACTTGGCGTCTGTTCCTGGCTCTTGCATTTACTTTCTGCCTAGTTTTGGAAAAGTCACTCAAAACTCAATCTATAAGCAGACTTGGTTATTCCAAGCATCAAAACTCAGGATCTCTGTAAGCAAATTAGATGAGTAAATAGGAATACACAAAGACAGAAAGCAGAGCTTAAAAATGTGTGGGGCAACCTGCAAATATAGGAAGCTGGGGAATACTAAGAGCTTCTAGATACCTGGTCCTGGATGAAGGAAGGCATGGCTATTTGAGAGTCTCTACCTGGAATTTTCAGCTCTGAATCTTCTTGCAGATTAGGCACCTAAGCAGCATTAGCCTAATTTTATGGAAACCTGTAGGGACATGCTTTGTTCTTGACAGCAAAAGAGGAAAGTAGGGTGCTTGTTAATTAAGTCAGGAGCTTCAACCCACATCTTGGTTTCTGCAGGTAGTTTTTTGAGCATCTCCCTGACAGGGTAGGCAAACAATCAGGAAACCAGTCCAGTTCTGTTATTAGTTTGTGGGATGCAATGGGACATGCATGGCAACTTCATAAAGTTTCATTGCTACCTCTGATTGGTGCAAAGCCAAGTATAATAACTGTGCTCAAAGAACAGCATGTCCTGAAGTAGGTTCTAGAGGAAAGACTGTGAAGCAAACAGTCAATCTGAGAACTCTGCTTTGTCTCTGATGTGACACAGGGGTCTCAGCAAAATGACAGCTTGAAGGTTGTTAGAATTTCTCTGATGGAGACTTAAGGCCCATGGGGCTTTGCCAACAGTAATGTGAATGTGCATAGCCCCCAGCCACAGGAATTTGAAGGATCCCTGTAAAATACCATGTTAGAAGTAACACTTAGGTCTATTTGTAGCTTTAGCTCTGAAGTCTCATTCTATGATCTCTCTGCACCCACAAAAGCTGGATTTCTTTATGAAAGATGTGAATATTCATACAATCCAGTTGTGTTGAGGAGGTGAGCTGGAGTCAGCCAATTGTGTAGCATGTGCGTGTTTAGATGTCTTATTCTAAGTGTGTGTTGGAAAGTCAAGAAAGAACAGCACTATTTTAATAAATAATCCTATCAAACATTTATGATTCCAAAGCCATAATATAAATCAATATTTAGATTTCAGTATGATAAAGATACATTGAAACAAATTATTTGAAATGAATTTCCTTATTCCCTTACCTGCCAATTTTTCTGTACAAAAGCCTTTGTTTCTCTAGCTACTCCTGATAACATCACAGCCACCTAAACATCTCTTGGAGCAAACCTCAGAAGCAATCCAGTACTCATGAATCATGTAGACATGCATGCACAATGAGAATAGGACCTCCTAAAAATGCTGACTGTTAAGAGCCATTATTGTTTATAACAAGTTAAGGAGTAGGGTCATGCATATAGTCTGCAGGTTTGGCGACAAGCCCAAAATCTTGGCAACAAACAGTGCACAGATTTGTTTATTCTGCTTGAATCCTTTACAATGTCGCAAGGATAGACAGGGTAGAAGAAGCAAACATTTTTCAGTGATGAGTAAAACGCTTAAAGTCTTCAATCAAAATAAAATGTTGTTTTACCTCAACAGTAAGGGCTAGGCATGGGGCTTGCTGTTTGCTTTACCACTTAGATACTCAAGCTTTTGGTTATGGCTACAGATGTATGGCGGCTTGGCACCCACACCTAAAACTGCCCCCAAGGTCAAACCTGGCTCTTCTGGCATCTACTTGGGCCCTCTGGGCAGCAGTGGGGATGTAGGAGAAGATACCAACTTCAGACCTATGTTTTGAAAAAAACCTTCTATAATTGCATTTTTGTAGTTCCCATGCAAAGCTTGTCACATAATGTCAACGACAGGGTTTCTTCCAGTCATTCTTGTCATATGGTCTTTGACTGCTTGAACCAGAGAGCTGTTCCTTCTTGTATAAGCACAGACATTTCATTGTTAGACTATAATGACTGCTGCTTTTCCAGGAGGAGAAGACCAGGTCTATGTCCTAAAGCTATGATTTGGTTTGTTTGTTTCAAAAACATCCAAAAGACAGATATTTTGCTCAATGTATATTTTAGCTACTGGTAAATGTTTCTAGCCATGCTAGAGAGCTGATTATATTCCTCCCGAGCTTCCACTTTGGATGAAAACAGTCTTAGTAACAGTTGCTAGCAAAAACATTCTGGAATAGATTTGTTGATAGAAGATGACTGCTGTGCTTTCAGAAGGAAAATTAAACTGAAGAACAAGATTATTTAAACATAATTGCTTTAAAAACAGAACACATGCTATATTATATCTGTAGTTCACTGGAAAATGGAATAATCCAGAAGGCTGAATTCAGCACAATGCACCAGAAGAGTTATGTTAATTTGCAATGTTATGTTAATTAGCAATGAGTCCTGCTTGCAACTTTCTATTCGACTATGTGTAAAATGCCTCAGTGCCACTGGAGAACAACTAAGCTTGGATTCTGGTAGGACAGTGAAGAAAGCTTCAGATGCAATTTTGAGGAAGGGAATTTTGCAGATTAAGATAATATTGATGAAAACTGGCTTGGAAAGAAGATTCAGTTCTCTCTGGTGGCTGGATAACCCCAATACAACTGAGCCACAGAGTCCACCTGTGCTTCGGATTCACCGGGTAATGACCTTGTCTTTGGTGTTACATAGTATCTTCTCATTGGGTTCTGTTAACCATGAGACTATTAGCATTGTAGTAAATGCGAACAGTAATTATTCCTTGGTGAAGTTTCAGTTTCTATTTGAATCAAGATCATCTTTGAGTCATTACCAATTTTCTTAAATTCTGATACTCAAAAGGAGAAGATATCAGTGTCTGATTTTCATTTCCAAAATCCGGAGATTCCCCAGTTTGTACATGGATAGGGGCAGACTCAGACAACTCCATTTGCCCAGTACACCTGAACCTTGAAGATCTGAGTAATGTCTCAGACATCCATTAGCCTAAATGTTATTTCAAACCACCAAGAAATCATTGATCATTGGTTGCATAAGTCAGAAATTACTTACTTTGTCAAAGAAATACATAAACTATGTCAAACCACCATAACAATTTTTTGCTTGCCTTTTTTCTACTTACTTTTTTTACCATTTCTTCTTTGTATTCTCTGTCATATGGTTCCTGTGTGGAGAATGGGGCCACCTCACACGAATGGACGCTATAGTAACTTTTCTAATCAGTGCTGTTGTAGGTCAAAAAGAGCACTTTCTAAACAGCAAAACCAGATGTAAGGCATGACAGCAACAGCAAATCCCACTACAGAATAGAGTGCTTGGAGATGCCAGCAGGTCAATGGGCCTGTGTTGGTCAGACTTTACCAGACTGCAGTTAGAAAGTAAACTTTACAATGAAATGTCAAAAGGTACCAAATCATGAGCAACACCAGCCTTCTTGTAGCTCTGAAGGAAGGAAATCATCCATCTCACGATGCATTGATCCTGTTCATGTTATAATAATCTATGTCAAGGTTCTTTGGAGCTTGTAAATCAGGCAAGAATAATAAACAAGCAAAAGCTGAAAGGGGTTGGAAGGAGTATGGTGCATATGACAGGAATTCAGCTTTGCTGCCACCAGGATTTCAGCAGGCCTGCTCCTGACAGCCTGACACTAGTTTGTCCTCAGTTCAGCAAGGTTTAGTCCATTTTCTAAATTCTCAAAGGCTTAATTTCTAAAAGAAGTTCCAACCCAGTTTAGCACATATCATGTTCCTACAAAAACCTGCAAGACTGCATTATATCTTATATTTATTTATTTGTTTTCTCCATCCATGAAAGCATCCTGGGCAAATCAGGAAGCTCCATCAAATCAGTGCACCAATTCTCTCAGGACCATAGTGGCTAGGTAGCCATATCCTGTGGATATATTTTGTGTTTCCCAGCATTAGGTTTAGAGGTGAGCCATGTATTTGCATTGGCTGAAACTACACCAGTATTTCCTAAACACTCAGAAATTGTTCATGCAAGAGCCTAAGATGTTCATTATGATTAGTGGCTATGTTCTGACTATCTGCTAAATGGTGCTCAAGATAATGAGGAAATACAGGAGCTGAAATAATTAGACATGCATTAACACATTAACGAAACCTTTTCAATACAAACTTAGGAAACTGCATTGGCTGTATATCTCAAAGTTATGGGTAAACTGAGGCACAGAACAGTAACTTGGCTTGCTGGTGTCACTCAAGAGGTTGGACCTGTGCCACAATCTCTTTTGCAGTTGATAATTTCTGCCTGGCCCTACAAAATATAGCAAGGAAGCTGCATATTGACAGAAGTAAATAACCCCAAAGTGATGAGGTGAGATTATTAGTGCTAGACACCTCTCCTGTTCCCTGTGTGTAGAACTACTGTCCAGAAGACCAAGGATTATTTTGATAAGCAGTTGGTCTCAGGCAATATTAGTTGCGGGAAAGTTTTTTGGATGTAGAAAGTCTTCCCTACAAGGCTCATTAAACTGCATTTTGCTACATTTACTGCACGTGGCCTGTTTCCCTCATATGGATTGACTGTTTATGCTCATTTCTCAGCTGTGTTGGTAAAGTTTCATAGCCTTAATCACAAATGCATAACAGCCCTAACCAATATAGAGCATCCACCATTTCCAATAACATATGGTCTGACCACTCAATAGTTTAGATTCCATGGTTCATTAATTCTCCACAGGAGTAATAAGCATTTGGTATTGTCTTATATTTTAAACCAATTTATTGTTCTAAAGGGATAAAAAAAAAAATAAATAAAAAGGACTTACTATGATCTGAGTTTAAACAGTCCATTGCTTAGTTTTTCCAGAGCTGTGCTGCTGTGTGACAACAAAATCAAAGCCACAATACTTTTGTCTTGGTTAAATAAATGTCACTCCCAATTGACTGGAAGCCTTCAGAGGTAAAACTCTAGTTCGCCTCTGAGGTCATTCTGATATGCTTCTTTCCCTCACCCTGTTTTGGAAAACACTCAGCCTTATCATGAGGACATAAGAAAGAAAGAATGGTAAATTTAACAACAAGTAAATTTAGAACAATTTGCTGTTTTACCACAAAAAAAGCATGGGAAACTTCCACTGTTGGAAATCAGAAACTCAGAAGGGCTGAGTCTGAACTTGTGAGCCTCACCAGACCCCTAAGAATAAGGAAGGAATGTTTCTAATAGAGAAGAGTACAATATTTTTCCCTCAATTCTTTTTTGGTGTTGAGGCCTGGATAATTTTGTGGATAATACCGTAATATATTAATGTTCTAATTAGGCTTCATCAAGTAATCAGGTAATTTTGGCAAGTTCGAGGAGATATTACCTGGCACAGCAATTATTGCATAGCCAACAGGGCATAAGAGAGAGGATCATAACTATCTTCGAAAATTGCACCAGCACCTGAGGGATTGAATAGCCGGCCTGATCAGCTGGATCAGTGGGATTGGTGCACTCATCAGTCAGTTTTTTTTTGGTACTTTGGGATATTTGACTGGTTTATTAATTCTCTGAGCTCGCTTCTCATCCTCCCAGGACACCTCTCACCATAAACCCAGCAGCACAGTCTCCTTTGCAAATGCTTCCATGTGGGGGAAGTTGATTCAGCCTCAGATCAAGACAATGAGATGTTCTGTGGGCTGTAGGCCATGCTTTCAGGTCAGCCCACAAGATATGCAGGACTACAGCCAACTTATCCTTAAAGAGAGAATACCCTTGTTTTGGTTTTCTAAATTAATTCCTGAAATGTAAGGTACTAATAGAAGTGTGGTGATGGAGAATGACATCTAGTGGCTCCAGTCCACTGGAGTCTTTAATTGACTCCAGTTTGTAGTGTTTCTGTGCTAGGTTATTTTTGTTAAAATACCCACTCTTGCTACAACTGACGGAAGCAGCAGTGAGAGTCCTAGTATTTGAACAAGTTATTCATAACCACAAGGGTTTTTAGACCTGATGAAGGTAAGGTTAGCCAGGAAGGGAGCTAAAGGGTGGTAGCAGGTTCATAACAATACTCAGACATTTCATGTCCCCAGTGTAATGTGAATATTTCTTTCAAGTTGCATTCATAGCAACTTTTAAGGACCGGCAATGGCCAGGGCTGTTGACTGTGTGGAATTATGTTAGCATCCCCACTGATAGTTTTCCTTTTTTTTTTTTTCCTTAACTTATAAGAAAAGAGCTAGTAAAATGGAAGCCTATTTGCTCTTCAGCCTTCTACTGGCGTTGCTGTTCAGAATGAAAAGCACCCAAATGACACCAGGCCAGAATAGAAAACAATAAAACATGATGAGAATGAATCTTTACTTCAAAACCTGTTGTCCATTCCTAATTGATATTTCTGAATAAGTCATTTCTCTGTATTGACAACTGTTAACCACTCCTGGGTGAAAGTCAACTTTGCTCCCTTTATTTCTCCTAAGTTTTGTTCTATCTGGCCAGAAAAAAAAAGCTGTTTTCTTCCCTTGAGAGGTCTGAATCAGATAAGTTGTTTGTGGCTATGTCTTTGTTGCAGGATTTAAGCTAGTACCCTTGCCCTATCTGAACCTTTTATCTGCAGAAGATCTCTTATCAGAGCAAAATCTAATCCTCTCATTTCCCTTCTCATGTCAACGTTGGTCTAGAGAGGAAACCTGGGCACATAGTCAAAGGGCATGAGGCACTGCATCCAAGCCCTGAGCCCACTGTGCCCCATTTCTCTTACTAAATGAAGTAGACAAGTATAACCCCTAGACATGAAGGGCCAACAGGCATGGCATGACTGTGCAGCATGATGTCTGAATCTCCGGTACAGGACGGCTAGGTGCAACCTGCCAGTTGGGCGTTGTGCCTGCAAGGTCTTAGTCCCCAAGCCAAACAAAGACACTATTGTTGGCCCCAGTCAAAGTGAGTTCCAGCAGTGCAATCACAGAGATGATTGAACTCCCAGGTACCATTTAGCTGGCTGGTGCACACATACCATTGGGATACCAGGCTGTGGTGATATACACCCACACTACCTTCTCCATATTTCCCTGAGAGTGAATAAAAGTCAAAGCAAAACACTTCTGTGGCAAATCCTACCTGAGATAAAGGAATTTTCCAAAACTGATGAGTTTCTTTTTATTGCATTATTGTAGAAGCTTTGCTGGAAATAAAGCAGAGGAGGCAATTTTCAGGGCACGTATGCTCAGTGCTTGAAAGTTGGATGCCTGTGAAATGGATTGGTTTTGGCTCTCATAAACTGAAACACTCAAAATCACCCTTGGAAGATAGTAGATAACAGGGCATGCCTCCAAACTTTCTGCAGTTTTCAAATACAAAATGAGTGGCTAGGCTAGTGATAACACAATTGCACAGTAATCTGGAACAGGCTAAGAAGGTGTTCCGCACAGAAAGAGAGAGAAGACTTAGAAAGCTGTTAATATTTTGTGAAAAAAAAACAACCAACCAACCAACCAAAACCAAACTAGTAAGGCAAGCAAGAAAAGTTAAGGTTAAAGCTCTGAATAAATAGTTTGATGCTACAAATTCTTACATACATTCGTATAACTGTATGGTAATACTGTATCATTCCAGAACTTGTTGATGAACTGTGCTTCCAGATATTAATATACTTTAATTTGGATTATTGTTCTTTTTTATCTGGTGCATAGTGAACGGTGATGTGGAAATGGCCACCTTTCTGCTCTAAATCACTGATTTTTGTTGACAGTTTTTACATGGTGGACATGTATTTTGAATCTCTGTACTATCTGGCCCATCTGCTTGGCCAGTAAGAAAAAGTATGTAATGTGTACTGCTTGTTCACAGAAACATTCAAGCCTTTAAAAATATCTCTCTGACCTTCAACTCTGCCTCAATGATTTCCTGTGGCAGGGAAATCCTTAGAGTGATTATATGCTTTAAATAGCAGTATTTCCTTGCATCCATTTTAACTTTGTTGCCTGTGAGATCGACCCAGCAACCCCTTTTGGTTCTTGCTTTATGGAGTTGGATACAGAGAAACTTCCGGATGGCTTTTCTAAAACCAGACATTATTTTGTATTCCAACATTAGTTGTATATAAACATATATACAAAAAGAAGCACAACAATTCACTTATGAGTAAACAGGAAAAATCTAAAAGTTTTTCCAGAAGATTTAGTCACTTACATACAAGAAAGAAAACTCAAGAAAATTATCATGAAAAGGTAGCTGCACCCAGAATACACAGTAAATGGGGAAAAAAAAAATGGCTTTTCCCTCTTTTTCTTTCCTTCAGACAGAAAATATATATTTTTAGACATACATCTTTTACGCTAAGTGAACTACCTTTCATGTCCCTCTTGTCCACTGTGGGTATCTCCCAGATGCTGCCACCACCAATATTAAGGTTGTTGATGGAGTAACAGGCTTAAAGACCATGTACAGCCACCCAACTCTGCGTGATACCCTTCATTCCTAGAGGGACCAACACCAAGACCCATAGCTTCTTGTTTCTGAGTAGCTTTTCCACTCCAGCAGTATTTCTTTTGCCATTTACTCCTGCTACACTTACTGTTGGCTGAAACGGATGGACTGCAGGGCATGTCATTTTCATGTCGAGATGACCAAAATGGTTAATAACTATAGAATCATAGAATTATAGAATGGTTTGGGTTGGAAAGGATCTTAAGATCACCCAGTTCCAACCCCCTTGCCATGGGCAGGGACACCTTCCACTAGACCAGGTTGCTCAAGGCCCTATCCAGACTGGCCTGGAACACTTCTAGGGATGCAGTATTCACAGCATCCCAGTGCTCAAAGTTATTGCAATCTCAGCAGTGGAGTCACAGAGCTGAAGACCTCCACCTCTCAGCCTGCTTTTTACCCCGCATTACTAATTGCCTGTGTGATTAACTTTATTTCTGCAGGTACTGTAGAAGTTAGTAGATGGGTGAGAGATGGGTCAGGAGACGAGTAGGAGAAGACAAAACAATTCCTACTTTAGCTTTAATAAAGCTTTTAGTTTTAGTCAGACCATAGTGTCTCCTTAAAAGAAATACTAGAATCTACTGAGGAAATAGAAATTATAGAGCAAGAACATCTGAACTCCTTTTCAAGAAACATAAAATCACATCCCTCCACGGGGCCACTCTGGAAGATTCATGAAGTTATGCTGAAGAGGACCGACCTGTTATGCCAAACAGAAACAGTAAATGCACTTTTATATAACTAGAATGGGCTTTTATGTTGCCTGTTTTTTCAGTAAAGAACTTCTATCTCCCCATTCACCTTTCTTGAAGAAAAATGTCTGTCATCCCAAATCAGGGATCTCAAAAGGCTTAGCAACTGTGAAGGCTTTCTTTGCCACATCTTCCAAGCAAGCCCCAAAGGCCTGTGTTTGAAAAACAGAGCCCTTGCGGAAAAAAATTGTATTTTTAGCCTCATTCAGTAGCTCAGCCAAACAAGAACACATCGGTTCTCTGAAGACCTCAGAGCTTCAAGATCAGTCATATGTCAACCTTTGGGATGAGGAAGCTTCCCAAAGGCCACCATACCATACTTGCCATCAGTATATATGTGTTTAATCAGGCTCTTGACAGGTAAAGACTGTGAAAAGAGGACAGTTTGTTCTCCCAAGCTGTTCGTTTTCTAAGCCCCCTGTTTATTTTGGAAGTGAATGAATAACATTGTGCTGGGAAAGGAAATTAAAAAAGCAGGGTTGTAATTTACAGTAGAGAAAAGAACAGATTTAGGAACTTTTTTTCTTTTTTCTTTTTTTTTTTTCTCCTTCTCCCTCCTCCTTTCCCCCACTTTTCACTGCTCTGCTTCCAAACATCCAAACGTGCTACAGCTGAAAAAGAGGACCTCAAGCCTTCCGTACTGCTGGCAACAAGAAGTGAGCTACAGTTGCCAGTCTCTGTATTTTTGCCAAGAGAACAAACTGCTTCAAGGCAAAAGAAGGAAAAAAAAAAGGAGGTTTATCAAAACCAAATGCCACTGGAAATCCTAAAGCAGCGGAGCCCAATTCAAGATGTACATTGAAACCTATCCCCAACCATTTAAGGAAAAAGGAGAAAATGGATTCTTTAATAGAATATTTAAAATATAACAATTGCTTTGGAGTGAGGAATTCTGCTCTCTCTGGTTCTTATAAAGCTTTATTTTTTTTTTCTTAATCTCTAAGTAAACTCCCAGCAGTTTTCTTTGAAAGTGGATCCTAGGCAGGCACCTCTTTTCCAAAGCGCTCAGCATTGTTCTAATGAGATGTGATAGGTGGTTTGGAGTAGGAGCTGGTCCAAGCAGCGGAGGTATCGCTTTATTGTGTGTTTGTTTTTCTTTTAAAAGTCAGTGATCTGACTACTCTTCATTTTCACTTTAATGCTTCTTATTATTTTGTTTCTAACCTGCCCCTGGATCCAAATCAGATCCAGCCTTCTTCCCCCTTCCAAGCATTCATTGCAGAATGGAAAATAAGAAAATTCAAGGCTTTTATTTTTAGAGTAATAGCAGTTTTGAAGGCCAGAGGGAATGAACTATTTGGACCATCTAGTTTGATTGTTGGACACCGCAGAGCGTAGAATTTCATACAGTGATTTGTGCATTTTGTGCAGGAGCTGGACAGCACTTTTTGGGAAACCACCCATGCATCAAGTCCTGCAGGAGCCGCCACAACCCTGGGCATATAGACCTAATGGGCAAGTCTCAGTTCTACAAGTTATGCCAAGTGTTTGCCTGGAACACCTGCAAATCTCAGTTCAAGATATTCAAGTTTTAATAACTTTAGAAGATATTATACTGTGTGCCGTCCTTGTCCTGAGCTGTACCTGCAGGTCATGGTTAGGGCTATGGCTCCTAAATTCCACCTGTGCAAACATCTGAGCGGGCCTACTACCTTAAGCATCCATGGTCAAATGTCGTCTGAGAGGCAAGTCCTACTGCTTCCTAGTGATGTAGCAACCAGCAAAATACTACCTTTGAACCAAGATCAGAGTCTGCAGCCAAACCAAATGACAGAAATATCCCAGAATAGTGGGCTGACAAAGAAACAGCACAGTAAGGCTCCAGGTGCAGCTGAGAGACGGGGAAGTTCCTGGTGCCTGTTTACATGAAAGCCTTTGCTACTTTTCCTGCTGTAGGGAGAAGTATGCAATCACAGTCCAGCTTCAATCAACAGATAGTGCTATTAACCATGAGGCCAAAGCCCAGACCTGACGCTGCTCAGCATCACAGCCAAGAGGAGGCAACTAAAAGAGGCAAAGCAGCCAAGAGTAAATTCCTAAGTTGATTTTGTGCTGGGGTGCCATTACCCATGTTGCGTATTGGAGCCCAGGGCAGCAGGCTGAACCTGCTGGTAAATCTCAGCAGGTTTCCCAAATTCAGCTCAAGCATAGCCATTTACCAAAGCATACTGCAAAAGATCTGGGTGAGGTCAGGCCAGCTCCACCACGCAGATCCAGTTTAAATCACTCCCTTGCTCTCCATGGACAAACCAGGCAGCTTCACTATCAGGTGCATTTCTCAGATCCTGACTCACTCTTTAAATCTT
Organism: Forpus xanthops; assembly: GCA_032466535.1. Classification (NCBI taxonomy): domain Eukaryota; kingdom Metazoa; phylum Chordata; class Aves; order Psittaciformes; family Psittacidae; genus Forpus; species Forpus xanthops. Next base: position 49,898 of record JASSUY010036270.1, read on the forward strand.
TTCTGAACCTTTTCCATTTACCCCATGTCTTCTTTGAAATTCATCAGATCACTACAACAACAATCCCACAAGTGCAAGCACAGATGCAAGGCCATCTCCTATACATTATTTTCCTGCTTATCTATGGGAAAGATCTGTGACGGATGCAATCATATTGTTTTGCTGGGGTGTTTTGATTGATGTCTTCTTTAATGTGTGAATGTCCTGGTTCTTCCATTATCTTGTTGAAGTTAATTGATATCAAATAATCTGTTTCAAAACATCTTTGATTGGTGCTTAAGTCTTACTTAGACCAATCCTTCAGCATAAAAGTGTGCCTTTCTAGAGATACCTCTGCATATGTTTGCCTCTCCAAACTACACCACAACAAAGCTATCACAGTGTTTTCCTCCACCACTCAAACACATGGCCGTGATGAAGAGAATGCAGCTGAGACTCAGAGAGAAGACTGCAAGAGGAAACAAGAGGTTCTGGATGCAATCTTGGGATCTTGTAGGTTGATGAGAGTTCCAAGTTTTGTTTCCTCCATTAAAGTACCTCTGTAGTTGTTACCCTGATATTTATATTTTAACTTATTAAATCTGTGTCACATAATAAAATGTGCTATAAATTAAAGACAAAGTATGAGCTTTCTCATCTGTTCCCTGCTCCATGTCAACCTCAGGATGTTGCATTACGGATCCTTTCCTGGTTCACCAAGTTTCCTGCTCCATTATGTCAAAAGATAAATCGGTGAAATATTCCCTTGTTATTAACTGCTAATGTCTGATTTTTTTTTTTTTTTTTTTTTTAACACAAAATGCTCTGAAATTGAAATCAGAGCTGCAGCACATTAGCAGCTGTTAACACATCTCTGTTAGCTTGTCCACCAGCCACGGAGAACAGATCCCTTCTGCTTCACATCTGAGCCGCCAGGCTCTGTTTCAAATGAAAGCACAGCTCAGCTTCAAAGTGCGCACCCAGAGCAAAGCTTTCTCAGCATCAAAGGCGTGGACAGGCTCTTACCAACGTGTACATCAGTCTCAACATACAGATCCCAGTGAAGTTTTCGCAGGAGCTAATCAGGATTTGCATGGAAGCAAAAATCAAGCAAAAGGTTTGCCAGGATTTAGATGATGGATTTGAACTCCACATTATCTGTCCCCTAAGCACAGATGTCCACTCCCAGATCCTGACTGGTTTTCCCAGATTTGTGGAGATAAATGACAAGCACAAACATTGCCCATGTCTGTGGGTGCCCCCCTCTGCTTTTTTTATTACATTTGAAGAGCATGGCATGGCTCACATGAAAGTGGTGTAGAAGAGTTGGCTGGCTTGGGTGGCATCTTGACATGATGGCTGTCTCTTCAACTTCTGACAAGTGCAGAGGCAGCATGTACTTTCAGGAAGGGAATTGCTGGTATTTGAGTGTTCCTATATCACCAGAAAAATCCCTACAGTATTTAAATAGAATGGGCAGAAATTTATCTGAAAGTTGAATAAATTTGTCAGCTACCCCTAGGGAACTTGGGGACTATGGAAGTAAATATTAGGATACACTTGGTGGTATGTCAATGAGAATGTTTTATATGCACAAACCACATACTTAGTCTGGTAGATCCAAGGTCCAATCAGACTGAAATTCCTAAATCCATGCTGCAGTATTTCCCTACCCAAGAGTTGTGAAACACTTGAGCCCTTGGGCCAGAGCTCAGCAGAGTAAGTTGACTTGTTTTTCATTTTCAGTTTAAAGAGGAAGTGCAAATGCATCTGAGAAAGTCTTGGGAAGCTGCTGTTAATAATTTCCTGGCTTCTGGCTCTCAGCTGATGGCAAGGTGCAGGAATGATGAGGAGAGAAAAGGAGAGAATCTTTTCTCCACTTCGACATGTTTTCATCATCCAGCTTTAGGTGATAGTGACACCAAGATCCAGACATACAGAGAAAGAGGATGAGGACTTCTTCCTTGCTGTTCTCATCTGTTGTCTCTGAGCTCTGTTCCAGCAGTATGGCTGATACCAGAAACCAAAACTGGGGGGAGATACCCACTATAAGGTGTGGGTCTCAGCTGGGCAGCTGAGAACTCTGTCTCAATGCAGAGGAAAGATCATCAAATTCATCAATAGCTTAATAGCTTTGTAGCAATGTTTAATATGTGAAAAAGCGATGCCCATTCTTCATTGCCTCTGAAGTGATCCATACCTGAGAAGTGGCAGCTTTTTTTGTTGCTGTAATTGCTTAGCCAGAGAGTTGCTGAATTGATCCTCAGAATGGGTAAAGCTATCTGAAGGACAATGTAGTTCTCCTTCAGCTGTCATTTGGCAGTTTGCATGATCCTCTTCTCTTCCTTTCATATTTTCACAGACCTAACTGGACAACAAAGACTGAAAATGTATAGAAAAGTGTCCAAGCAGGGAACTCAAGTGAGTAAACTGGGTCTGTGTATTTAAACAGGGACCAAGCACATAAAATGTACAATGCAAAAGTACTTGTATTTTCAAAAAGATACTCCAAAGCTCTATGTATGTCATCTTTCATCTTTACTTTGAGAACAATAACACCTATATATCTCAGAAAGGACAAAACCACACCACCTGAGATACCGTGGCTGCTGTCACAATGCTGGGAGGTATTAATATGACAAATGATATAAGAGCAAATGGGGAAAAAAGCATCAGTACAGCAGGTGTTGTGCACAACCTAAGTCCAGGTGAGCTGCTAGTCTTTCAGCCCTGCATTCTCATGTGCAGAGGTCAGAAAGAACACTAAAGCAGAGCAAAGGGGACGCTAAAGTAGGTGGAATATAGCAGTGAGCAGTCTTAGATTTGTTTCAGCAATATGACTTAATAGGAGCTAGCAGAGACACAAACATTGCTGGTGGTTCTGCTTATCTAGGAGAAAGAAAGGTTTTCCTGTGGCAATGGCAATAAATATGTGAAAGCAAGGTTCAAATAAAGAATGGTTCCTAGTGAAGGAATCACATGGACAGAGTACCTGTGATAAGATTACAGCATTAACAACTGTTGATGTTAGAAGTGATACATGGGTGAAAATCTGTGTTTCAGAGATGCCACTAATTGGAACATTTGATTCTGATCTGAAAAGCCACATAGCGCCAATAGGATCTCAGGACCTTCTCCAGGTTCATTCAGTCGCAGTCTCCTATCAAATATACACACACTACGCAGGATGACTTTTTCCATCTCTCGAAATTTAGCTTCAGATCTAAGATGCAAGGAGTTGTTTCCTATAACACTACTTTCAATGGGGATCCTATTGAATAAATGATAAATGTAGTTTCTATGTACCTTATGGCCACTGAATGAGATATTCTGGGATAAGTGTCCAGCTCACTAAACTCCAGTGGATTTGATTAGCAACAACTGAAGGGAAACCAAATTATTTTATTGAGTGCATAGGGAGTGGGAAGCAGCCAACTTGGTCTTAAATGAGCTTGTTCTGCAAGCCTAGGAAGACTGAAAGCCAGTGTCTCTGAATGCATACAGGATTAGCTTAACATACAAGTTAAGCTAATTCTGCTTCCCATTAGTTTTCAGTGTAACAATCACAGCATGGAACAAAAATAGCTGCCTCTGAATCAGCAGAAATAATGCAATTGTATCTTCAAACGAATCTGAGCAAGGGGGTACTGTGAATCCAGGATGCAGGGTATGGAGGAAGAGCAGATTACATAGGAATTTACATTAAAACTAATTCAATGGACATTCCCCCAGCATCAGAGCACTCTATCTTTCAGCACCCTGATTCAAGATGGCAATCAGGAATGTATGGTTTTAGATTTGGAAAAGAAAATTCAGCAGGTACTGCTGTAATCAGTGTCTGATGTTAAGCATCCATATATTTATGCACATATATATATTTTTTTTTTTTTTACTTTTGGTGCATTATTGTTAAACCATAGAAAATAATAGGGAAATTCCTGATCTCAGGGCATTTTTATGGAGAGATCTGAATGTGGTCTTGAAAGAAACTCCAAGTTTCCAAAAAAAAAAAAGAAAAAAAAAGGGAGAAACCTGAGAAGTTCAAGTGCAGTAAATCAACAAGAGCTGATGATCTTCACCCAAGGGTATGAAAGGAAATGAAGTGTGAAATAGCAGAGATCTGAATTTATGCAATAAGGGACTATTCCAAGAGTCACTGAAATCAATGGAAAGACTCTCTGTACTTCTCTGAAAACTGGATCAGACCTTCCCAACTTAATTCTGAAAAACAGGGAGTACTCACAGGAAGGTGTTCATCACCCTTTCAGATCAGCTGTGGAAAGCACAGCAGGGTGGGGAAGACTGTATTAAGTAGGATTAGCCAGATCAGGAGCAACCCAGACAGTATGGAATGCTCTCTGTAATTACAGAGCTACATCTAGGCCAGTGCAATGCAGCTCTGTGGGAGATGGCCCTATAATATTGGGAATGACATGTGACACTATGAGCATCAAGCCAAATCCTGTCACCCACAAGGCATAGTAAATGCTCTCAGGACCATCTCAGTGGCACCACTATGTTAGCATGACTACAGACTCTTGCAGCTCGGCTTAGCTCCCTGGCTTGCTAGATGTAGTACATCTGAAAGCTGCTCTTTCTTTCCTGAAATCACTGCTGGCAATCATTTGTCACAGCTAAGGACAACATCTCCTGCTGTTTGGCGATAGGGCTTCTGCAACAGACGATGCCTTATGGACAACTTCAAGTTTCCAAAACAGCATGAGTGCAGAGCACAGGCCAGGGTTCCCTTTTCAGACACCAAGAAGCAAACACTCCCAGCTGCCAAGGATTTTACTTTATTGTCATTTAAGTTGGCTCTTTCTGCAGAAGTTGCTGGCGGTCTCACAGTAGCAGGAGTTGAGTAATAATAGTATTTCCATATATGCTCACCTCCAAGCAATGCTTTAGAGGAGAGACTGCTGGGAGAACAGGATGAAGATGGTTTGTATTGGCTGTTCCTTCTCTTTCTCATCAGTCTGTGATTCAAACTAGCATCAAACTACAAACTCCATCATTCACATCCCCCCTGCAGATTTTCCATGTTGGCTCCCCAGCAAGTGGGACTAGACTACCATTCATCAGGACTTGGAGGTACTGAGAGGGTCCTCTCATCTTGGAAATTCTGAAACAGAGTCATCCACCAGGTTTTCAACAGTCCCATGGCTTTACTACACAGAGGCTGGGGATTGATATGTTTTTCCCAGGGAAGAATTCTCCAGAAGTTTGCAAAACCAACACACCAGGCTTCTCCCAGCTAAATACAGGACACTCCCCTTCCTGAAATTTACTCATACTCAGAGAAATGCAAAACAAATAAAGGGAAGTGTCTGGAAGAGGGTAGTATCACAGAGCTTCAAAATAACCCCCAAAGTCATCAATGTGCCATCCAAATCAACCTTTAAATGCAGTGTTAATATAGTCCCTGACTGCTGAGACCTAATGCTCTTCTCCATTTGCTTCATTGAGAATGCAAGGACAACCTCCTCCACACCATCCTCTTCCTTACCATCGTCCTCCATATATCCAAACTAATTTTTTTCCTATCTTAGAGGCAGAGTCACACTGTTGTAGAGCAGGAACATCTCTACTTTGTTGGTCATCTGAGGTAGCAGAAGCTGAAGAATATCATGTTTAACAGAGTCCTTTGAAAGCAGATCCCTACTCGCGGTGCTTACTTGGCCTATTTAATTAGGTTCAAACAAGCACCATGGTTTCTTGCCTGCTCTGTGATCAACCCTGGCAAAAAGACGCAGCAACCAGCTTGATTTCCAATGCAATACAATGCAACAGAACAAGAAAAGACCAGCTAAGTAATTGCACGCAAAAAAAAAAGCCACAGGAAAAAGGGAAAAGGGCAGGAGGTGACTGCATTAATATATTGCTCACTAAGAATATCATCCCACCTGGAAATAACAGGTGTTGTGCAGATTATCAGGTAATGTCAAGAGAGATCACGATTTATGAAGAGATGATCTCAGCTATTCAAAGCTGTAATGCTACATTCAGGCCTGCAGTCTGAGAGCTGATAGTGATTTAATGTTTCCATTTTCTAACTTTCCTGGGAGCTGGGAAACTCTACTTGGAATTAATGTAAATTGTCTTGCATTTAATTTCCCAGACTGTTTTAAAAAGTAAAAAGAAATTGTGGCATTTTTTATGGCACATAATACTTCTATCAATACCTGGATGGCCCTGAGTAAGCTTTAACAGTCACAACTTGGTGACAACTGGGAGAGAAGGAAGGACTTCTCATTACTGCCTCATTTTTTTTCTTTTATGGCTGCAAATAGTTCTATGAGACAATGGAATGAAAGATTGGCTATTGCCTTGTTAGTTTGGTGATGGTTTTCTACCTCATGCCAAGCAAGGGTAACGAAGATTTACACCACTCGATACAATCTTATAGTTTCCAGGATGTTTTGGACAAAATCGGTGGGCCTGTGTGATGAGTGAGAATCAGACACTTCATGAAGACCACTGTGAATTACAATGATCTATCTGTTTTCCACACAAAACCCTCATCAGTGCCACAGCCAAGCTTCTTAGGAACCTGGTCTTGGGACAGGACTTCATAAAACATTTAAGTGCTTGCATGTCTTTTTGAGAAGTAGATGATCAACCAGGCAGGAATAGGAGTGAAGTTGTGTTGTGGAGGGGAGTTACCAGTCAGTACAAGATGATGAAATATGGCATGGTGTGAAATAATGTCTCTGATGACTGGGCTCCAACAGACTCCGAAGTTAATTACCTCTCTGAAGCTGAAATTCACAGACTGAATCTTCCAGTTGCCTCCCTGCCTGTGTTTGGGTTTAGGAGACCTTATCCCAGATATGTCTTGTTTTTCTTCTGGGAAGTTTTGTCTGGAAGGACAAAGGATTGTCTTTGCAGTGTATTTCTGAATCTGCAGAAATATGGCACCTGCCTTATTCCCTGGATCATAATGGAGAATGGGATGCAGTATGCAGATGGTAGTTCAATGTCAAGTGGGAAAGCTATAGTCATCTACCATGTCAGTCTTTACATCTTTAAACCCACCCATCTTGCATCTCAGAACAAAGCCCTGACCTAGCTTATCATCTACACCATGCAACAGAGATGGGCCAGAGACAGGGCAAGAGGGAGAGACTTGTTCTCCATGCTCCCCTAGAAGAAACAGTCCAGAATTTCAATCACTATCTCTTCTTGCACTAAAATGCCATTCAAATTCATACTGAAAACTTTCCAGGTGGGACAGCCCAAGATAGACCCACCAAGAAGATTTCCCTAAAGCCAAGGTCTTCAGGATTACAGGGTCTGTAGCTGTATGGCAGGGAGTGATGCCAAAACTTCCAGACAGACTCTCCTGGAGCCAAGAGCCTGGAAGAGTAGATACAATCTGGACTCAGCTCCCAGGTCCACAGCAGGGATCCTGGAAGCTTAGAGAAGCCCAACTAGAGCCAGAACTCTCCAAGTACACTGGTTCCCTGCTGCAAGGCTGTGACTCAGAACCTGGGCAAGGGGGACAGTCTCTAAAGAGTGGGTTAACCAAGCCCAAATGCAAGCTGTCTTATTCTGGACTTAGTTGGACCCATGCCAGCAGTATGCAAGCAGGAAGCAGGACTTCAAGTGATCTCTTCTACTACTTGCTGTAACAAGGAAAATCTCTGTGTCAGAACAGCTCATATCTTTTCAGAGCCATCATGTTTAGGGAGTCCTGCAAGCAGAAAATTATTAGAAATTCAAAATAGTTTTTGGTTTATAACCAGCATAGAAAGAAGTTAAATGTAAAAGATAAATAAATAAAAGCTTGAATTTGAAAAGTGAAAAAAAAAATCTTTAGAATTCTGGAATATATCCTTTTGCCAGAGTAGGCATAGATGGAAGGAACTAACTAATTTGAACAAAATACTTCTTTCCCTGTATACTTCTAAATGAACTGATTTAATACTCTAAAGGCAGAAATGTGGGCTAGGCTCCTTACCAGTGGGTGTGAGTGCTGCTCCACTGATTTGTGGCAGTATTTCCTCAATGCAAGTTATTCAAGCAGTGCAAAACCCATCAGTTAAATAATTTGCAACTACAGTCACTATTTTATTAGGCTATTTTAAGAAAAAATAAAGAATAATTTATTTTGACTAATCAGAAATTCAAATTACTTTGCTGGAAAATGATATGCAAACAGCTCTAGGCAGCTGTAATAAGGCTTGGGAGGAAAGCCAGGCATTGATTTGCCTCGTGGAGTTCTGATATTATGCTGGCCATTGTGCAATGGTTGTAGGAGTTAGAGATGGAGCCTGCTGGCTTTATCAGAAATCTCTGCCAGTGGAGGAGACAGATGCCTTTTGGACTAGCACCCACTGGACTCTAACACACACACACAAAGAGGAGTGTTGATTCACTTGTCCATGGCTCTATTGCTAAATAGATGTGTTCACAATCCCTCTGCCTGTTTTGTTAATTCTGACATATTGTTGTGTAGACACAGTGCTTGACATGCTGCAAAAAGTGGCTTTCAGATAAGATGAATCCTTTCCAGTGAGCTTTATGTGAGTCTGGTAACTCTTCCATTCACTCAGCAAGGAAGGATTAATAATAGTGACTAACCCTCGGTGCAACCAGGCAGGCAGCTCAGACTCCCCATTGTTTTTCTGTTTAGAAGATTTTTCCTCCCATTCTTTGACAGATCTCGACTGCAATGAAAAATTACATCTTTAATTAAAACACAAGTTCCACTAGCAGAAAAGAAAGGAGATCTTGTGGGATAAACACAACGCTAGAAGGCAGGAAATGTTAGTTCATGTCCTGGATCTTCTACAGCCTGCCTGTATGATCCCTAACTATTCATCTGATAGCTCTGTGTTTCTATTCTCCTCGTAAATGAGAAAAATGAATTGCAGATTTACTTCTCTTCAGTTAATTTAGCCTACAAGACTTGGAGCAGTCAGTGTCTCCTGCTACTTGTAGAAACAGTGCCTTCCCTAACAGGTTGCAAACTCAGAGATGATTCCTAACTGCTACTTTAATAATGAATCATTTATCACCAAGCTCCCTTAACAGGTTATTGTAGATAATAAATAAGGACAAGATTGACCTTAACTGAGAGTTGTAAACTTTTTTAAGTTTTAAATACCAGAGCATGGCAGGACAAGAATGTCAAGTCAGCTCCCTACAGAAATAAAGAAAATTATCTCCACTTTAGAGGTTGAAAACTGAACAGGAAGAATAAGTGATAGTTTCCCCATTCCCAATTCCCTATGGAGTTTCTGGGAATTGAACATAAATTTCTCTTACCAAGCTCTTATTAACTGTTTTCTTCTTTGTGCTTCAAAACAAAAAAAGCCAAACTTTTCCCCCAGGTTCCAGCAAAGTCAGCATGAGATTGTGAAGTGTTTTTGATTTTTTTCCAGTTCTTCAATTAGTTTTTGTTAGGAAATATTTATAAATTCTAAATTCAGTCATAACCATTTTCTTTTTTGGCTAAGAAAAATGCTTCTGTGTTAACCAAAAGGTTACTTTTCTCCCACTACTAAGTGAAATTGCAATTGAAAGAAATGCAGTTTAAAATCTCTTCGTAATAGAATATGTGTATATTTCAATGCGTGTGTACACATACATTGATATATATTCTTTAACTGTGAACTGCAAATATTTCTCAAGCACACTTAATGTTGCAAATGAGTTCAGCTCTAGCAGTCTTTCCAAAGACATGAATAACCTTTACAGAATAATATACACGAATCTTGACCATATGCTTAAGCTTCTCCTGTATATTAATTTCCCGAATAGGGAATCATCTCTGTCAAAGTCACAAAGCATCTTTTACACTGCTAGGTTCCACTACACGCATTACTATAATGTGGTCAGGAACTATGAATTTTTTAGGTACCATTCAGGGGACATTTTATATGCATATTTCATGAGAGGATGGGGTGGGAATAATATTTTTGGCAGACACTTACCAGGATATGGATGAGATTCAGGAGAAGATGGCTTTTGATATAAGTAGTCAACTCCACTCAATTTAAACCATGGCTCTTGGGAAGCATTTAAAACACAGAGCTTAAATGGAGCTGCACTGTAAGCAGTACAGAGCAAGCTGTCCAGAGTATATGTGTGTGTGTGTAGATATATATTTATATATAACCAGATGCTCAAGGTCAAATGCAGAGAGCCAGCTATTTGGGAACGAAAACTATGAAGCAGTTTGCTGAGACAATTCACTTTTCAGAGCTGCTTACCTCTGAGAGGCTGCTTGGTACCAGAGTTTTTTCTGGGGGTGAACTATGGGATCTAAGTCACTGCAACAGCACCAGTGACAAGGCTCTTTTGAGAAGCTCAGGCATTAGATGAAGAGAAAATAATAGTGCAAGCTGTTGGTGTATTGAAGTGTAAAGTCACTTATCTTGTACAGCTGCTTGGGACCTATCACATCCAGACATCTTCCTTTCCAATGAGCTACAAGGATTCGATCCTTAGAAATGGGGCATAAGTGGGCATAAGGGGAATAATCCATCTGTGCCTAGAGTCAACATCTTTTGGGCAAAACTGTGTGAAAAAAAAACTTAATGAAATAAGTTCAATGCTTAGTAATAGGAGTACCCTGCACATGGCATCAGGCAGTCAGATCTTGGTGATGGTTTTGAGCGCACCATGCCAGAAAGCAGACCTGTCTTCTTAAGGTACACAGTGGAAAACAGGGAGATGGAGAGGCACACATATTGCATCACAGAAATGGAGGGAATGATTCCTCAGGACACTGCAAGGACTCAGGATCCTCATAATCAGATTCACCTGAGCTCCATCATGGCCCTGCTCAGGCAACTTCCTATCCAGCCCTAGGCACTTGGCTTTTGGCCTGGCCCTGAATAGACTCATCCTTGCTTTTTAGACCATTTACTATTCAGTCAAAAGATGGAAAGAAATGAAAAAGCTTAGCTGTCTGAATACATTACTAACAGATTTTGGAAATAAGTAATCTGTATATGTTTCCAAAGTCTCTATTCATCCTTCCTAACTTCAGGCACAGAGTGGAGCCAAAAAAAAATTAGTAGCATAATTGCCTTCAGTTCCACTATAATCAGAGTAAAGAGACAAGTACTAAGAGAGGCAGTACTGCTCTTAACTGGACTGGAGGTTTTCTTTCTCTTAAGTAATTATAGTCTATCTTTCTTTGATTGTTGCTTGTTTCAGCCATTTTGATCTTCTCCAGTCCTGTCAGAAAGTACATCTTGGATACTTCAGGATATTTCTTTTTTGCAAATTTTCTCTCTCAAACTCTTGAATTTCTTTTCAGCTTTTCTCCAGTCATCACCTTTACTTCATTTATGGTCTGGATCAAACACAAGCCTTTCCTTACTCCATCTGACCAAATCCAGTTTAACCTCTGTTATCAGATTCAACTGTAATTTCTGTGTGGGACAGTAATGGTTTAGCAAATCTACTTCATCTGGTTGATGTCTCAGGAAGAACTGGGGATTTAAAACTCTGCAATAGTTTAAGGTCAAATAAACGGTAGGTTGGCCACATATTTTTACTTTGTGGGGCAGTTTTTAACACATTCACTCTCTAAAGATGGTGAAAGCAAGTTCATGATCAGAGAACAGCTAAGCATACCATTAAAATTGGCTGCTAAGATTAGTCCTGTACCACTTCAGCTTGTTGGCAAGCACCTCCATGAGACCCCTCCAGGAGCAGTCAGAAACTAGAAAGCATCTGCCCTGGGACCAGTCAGTCATGCTTGCATTTGATTCTGGCGCCTGTCCTGCTGAGAATGGGGCTAGTCTTCACTAATTTCATGATGTCACCATTAGAAGAGTGGGAAGCAATATTTCCATGAATAATAATGTATCATGAAGGGCAATCAGTGTTCAAGAACAACACCCTTGATCATCGGCCAGCCAAGCAACCTAAAGAGCTTTCCTCCTTATTGCATAGGAAAATGAGTTATTGATTTGCACATTGTTACAGGGGGCAGTTCTTAATCATAATTAGGCCACTGTGAAAAGTCAAAGCATTTGAATCATGTGAGGGCTTTCACCATTGCAATCTGGCATCCATATGTTCAATGACAACTCAAGCAGACTGCTTTCATTTTTCCGTAGCTCTTTTTTTTTTCTCTGAAGACTCAATATCATTTACCCCTTTAAATATGTCAGTTCTGTGTTTTTCTCTTTCAGAAGGCTAAGTTAAAACACAGCACTGTATTTTGATGCACTATGCAGTGAGGAATCCTCTCTTTGAAAAAAATAAGACATGACAATCACGATTGTATTGTGAGGTATTCCCACAAGCTTGCATATTTCAATCTGAATATAGGTTTCTTCAGAACCTTACTAAGTTTCTTAAGTAATTTCTGAATAAAAGTAAGAGTAGCTAAAAAATCTTTTAGCTGATTGCTAATCTCAGGCACCGAATACATCGTTCAGATATTTCCAGACACTACTCAAATATTTCTAGCTGAAAGGTTTAGCGTTTATGTTCATCTTGGGCTTGGTTAAGAAAAATTGGAAAAAAAAACCCTGTCTAACTAAAGTCTCTTCCTCAAAGGCAGTCTAAAAGCAGTTGGCTTTTGGCAGTGGAGATAAGTGGAGTTTATTCCCTCTCATCATGGAAAAGGAGCTATAGGAGTGAAAAAGTGATGTGGGCTCATGTCCAGATAGGTTTCTGTTGGCCTGGAGTATATTTACTCTAAAAATCAGATATGGTCAAATTTTCAGATGGCTGAGGTCTGAAACCATCTTACAGTCAGAACGGTAGCAAAACTCTTTGGTGGTTTTAAGGGGAAGGATAACCATATTATGAAAGGTTTGAGACTCTTCCTGACAAAAAAGAACAGGATTCTTTAAACCCTGCAACACAGGTGGTGCTCCTTTTGTACATCTTGGGAATGGAGGGACTCCTGGGCAGTGGTCCTCTCATCTAAGTTAATATCTGAAAAAGGCTTTAGAAATCACTTCCTAAGCATAGCAGTTTCCCTATACTGTCTATAAAGTGAGCTTAGAGTTACTGGGTTAGATGAACAGAGCTACACCATAGAAATTAATGATATGAATGACATCAATGGGCAAGCTTTAATTTCTTTTTATCAGATATATGAAGTTTTTATCCAAATCTAAAGTTTGAAGAAAACCCACATTTTTCTTAAGAAGTTGAATACAACGTAGAACTGAAGATGACATCAAGAATTACAGGAGAAAAATGCATCTCAGCTTGTCTGAAAATCATCATAATTCATCAAATTCATCAGTTTTGCTTTGGATTGTTCTGCCCTGAGTTCCTTCAGCTTCCAAATACCTCCTTAAGTACCACACAGTGCACATACCCAGGTCCCTTGCTGGCAATACTATCTAGTTTTCCTCAGCAGTCAATCCAGTAGGAAGCAGGAAAACAAACACCATTTTTTTTCATACAGTTTTGAAAAACACCCAAATGAGGAAATTTTGTGGCGTCTATGAGGTATATAAACAAGGCTGAGATAAGGTAATAAAAGGGATAAGAAAACTGAGATTATTAATTTATGCCAGCCTAAAGCTACATAGATTTTATTATGTAAAAATTATAAAATGGGATGAGAGCAGAGATACTCTTTCAATATAAGAGATTTTTTTAGTGCTCCAAAGCCTTAATTAACAATAGAGCTGGCAGTGTGTGCTTGCAGCCCAGAAAGCCAACTGTATCCTTAGCAGCATCAAAAGGGGTGTGAACAGCAGGTCAAAAGGAGGTGATCCTGCCCCTCTACTCTGCTCTGCTGAGACCTCACTTGGAGTATTGTGTGCAGTTCTGGTGTCCTCGACATAAAAAGGACATGGAACAGTTGGAACAAGTCCAGAGGAGGGGACTGGAGCACCTCCCCTATGAAGATAGGATGAAGGAGTTGGGGCTGTTCATCCTGGAGAAGAGAAGGCTGCATGGAGACCTCATAGCAGTCTTCCAGTATCTGAAGGCAGGCTTACGGGGATGCTGGGGATGGACTTTTTGTTAGGGATTGTAGTGACAGAACAAGGGGTAATGGGTTCAAACAAACAGGGGAAGTGTAGATTGAATATGAGGAAGAAATTCTTTCCTGTAAGGGTGGTGAGGCACTGGAATGGGTTGCCCATGGAAGTTGGAATGCTCCGTTGCTCACGGTGTTCAAAGCCAGGTTAGACAAAGTCTTGGGTGGCATTGTTTAGCGTGAGGTGTCCCTGCCCATGGCAGGGGCTTTGGAACTAGATTATCTTAAACTCCTTTCCAATCCTATTTTATGATTCTAAATAAATAAATAAATAAAAAAAATAGAGCCTAAAAACATCTCAGACTCTATTTCAATGGGCAAAATATTACTAAATTGCCATGTTCACCATCTGTTCCTTAGAAATTAAGAGTTGGAAGTTTCAGAAAAGTGAAAGTTTAGAGCCACTGAAGGACTGAGAAGCCTTGAAGTAGTCTTAAACTCAGTTCCTCCAGTAGGTATCCTGGTAGAATCTGTCCAGAGAGTTATACTACATGACACCTCATTAGTACATCTCCAACTCTTCATGTTGATGAACTGCATGGCATCAACCCTCTCTCCCTGACCTTGAGAAAAAAATTGTGCTCAACATAGCCATGCAAATTTTTATGTTTATGTGATGTCAGTTTGGCTTAGACGATGTCTTCATGGCTCTTCGGCAGCTGACAGGTCATTTGTGTTACCACAAGAGGCCCTTTACAGTTGTGTATTAGGACAATAGAGGTTTTTTTTTTAGTATGTTTGAAGAACTACTTTTTTCATATAGCCTCAGTCTTGCAAATACTGAAAAGACGAAGCCGAAAATGCCTTGTTCTCGTGAAATCTTTAAAGTATATAACATTATGTTCTACACAGATAACGTAATTGCATTCCTCATTTCCTCATGTGGAGCCCAAGCAACCCAAGGAAACAGAAGAGTCTGCACTTGCATTATCCTAATGAATTACATTTGTGAAGCCTGCTGTAGCAAATTAATTGATTTAATATGATTTAGAAGGACAAAATTTTCCACTGTCTTTTGGCATTTTACCTCAAATCTGCCACATCCAAAAGACCCACAGAGAGCAGAGGAGTTAAATGAGGGAGAGCAGAACTTACTCCTCCTCTGGCTTCCCATCCGCTGCAAAACCAAGATCCATTCTGCATGGCAGCATCCCCTCTCCTACCCCCAGCCCGAAATACTATGAATAAGGACCACAGTTCTCCGCTCACTCAGGAATGCCAGATATGAAACCACAATCAAGCTATGATCTCTTCAGCACAGCATGCTCCACATGCCAATCTACATGTTTGTTGAAAAAAAATGATTCTGTTGGAATAAGTTTCTATTATAAACTCTCATTGTATACATTTTTTGGAGTTAGTGTATAATTCCTGCAACAGAACCCAATATCTTTTCTGTTTTACAACTGCACATAAATACAAATGCCTTCCATCTAAAAAAAATAAATATTCACAATGTCTGTTCAGTTTGCTTTCTCGCAGCATCTCTCTCCCTCTGCCCAAATATAATCGCACTTTCTAACCCCAACCACTTGTGGGGGGGAGAGCCAAACAAATCTCACATTCATAAACTCAGATGACAGCCACTCTGTGCCATAGGAATAGCATTAAATTTATTGGAGCCATTTGGACAGTACAAAGCAACTGGAGTAAACAGCGACTTCCAAAAGAGGCAAAGTTATTTGGAGCTGCTCCAGCATGCAAATGGTAGAGGCATTGATAGCTGTAGCAATTATTATTTCCTTTCCTCACACCCTTTTCCTTTCTGAAGTTTGGCCAAATGAGTTTCTCTGCAGATGAGGAGGCACTGGAATCTGCTGAAAATGAGGGTGATTTCTATGGCTTCCCTCAGGTTTTCAATACAAGAATGAAAACATTTCTAGCTTAACCATCACCATGAATTCTGGGTGGGAATAATGTTTGGCCCAAGAATACACTCACTGGGTCTTGTTTTCTTCTTGGAACTTGTGAAGCAGGTTGCCTGACCAAGTGATTTGTGAGCTAATCCTTGTCTGTGAGAAGAAAATAGGAAAAAGGCCAATTTGTCTGGAATTAATTTCTTGTTTTTGTTTTTTTGTTTTTTTTTTTTTGAATAACTGAGCTCCCACAAATCTGAGATAAGGCCAGAAAGACAGTTTCAAGGTTAAAGCACAAAACTGGAAAGTAGGATAATTATTACTATTGGTATTACTGTTCCTGCTCTTAGCAGCCTCACACCCAAACCAGAAAGCTGCCGCAATAAGAATTGTGCAAACACTGAACAGAAAAATAGGCCTTGCCACAAATAACACACAGTCATATGCAAGAGACAGAAGGACTAACACGGAAAGTACAGGGACATGGTGAGCAATTGGTAGCCTTAATGAGACAAAATGAAAGCAACTCCAGAGTCACCTCCTTTTTCCATCTGCCTGGTTTCTTTACACTACACTACATAGCAGACCTTTGGGTCAGGGTGTCTCTATGCATTTATACAGCTCCAAGCATCATCTCTGTTCTGAGGAAAAATCTGAGGAAGCTTTCAGCAAGTTTCTAAGTGAAAGGTATTAAATGGATAAGACAGTCAGTCTGGCCTTGTTTGTGATCCTTATTCTTGTGTTAAATTCATATGTACACGGGATTGCACCATGTGTTTTCAGTCAGCCCTCGGATGTGGGATTTTATACAGGCAGGGAGGACATGCTGGGAGGAGCAGGAGGTTTCAACAGCAAAGGGTGCTGCAGCTGATCTTCTTGGCTTAACTGCTGAAATTGCTAGGTTTCTTCTGTGCTAGGAAGAGGAGGAAAACTGAGCTAGTGTGAAAAGCTGAAAAAATTGTCTTTTGGAAACAGACTTGAGCATGAACCAGTGGTCTGAGCACTGAATCAAGACCTGCCTGAAACTGTTTAGGTTTGTAAATGTTGCTGATATCTTTGAGGAAATTCGGCAATATATGTGCACATTCCCATGGTATTTTGCCCTATCTGGTACTTCTGCTTATCACTGCACTCCATGTCCTTGCTTCAGCCAAGAGAGCCCTAACCCAAGACCTGTTGCACAGTTAGATCTTTTCAAAGATTTCTGGGCCAGAAAAAATCGCTTCACGAATCATATAACTAACATGTATGTATTACCCCTTTTGTTATGTGTTATTAATTGGCATCCTAAAAACTATCCACAGCACCTCAGAATGTTTGCACACAACAGCAACAAAAATCTCATTCCTAAAACTGCCACAGAAAGTATGTGAGACCACAAAATTCTATAACACAGTAGCTTAATGCAACATTAGCTCACAGAGCACCTTAATGGAACACATTGTGGACATAATTAGCAACATCACAACATGCTTCAGTACCAGCTGTGGTCTTGCTTCAAAGACTTATAAAGACCCGCCTGTTAACTCATTCCAGAAAAAAAGGCTAATGTTGCATAATCCAGTATCTAAAAGGGTGATGCAGATGATGGAGGCAGAACAGAAGATTTCTACATCAAAAGGGTTGTCAGCACCTGAGAAGTGTCATGCACTCAGTTTATTTCATACTTTTTCCAGATTAAAATTTTCAATGGCTTATGTGTCAGCAGGAGGCATTTCAACAGCAAAATGAAACTGATCTCTCTTGAAGAGGTTGACTCAGAATTCAGTGAAGCTCACAATCACCCATTGGTTTTATTCTCTTTTTAAGGCTGGTTTTGAACATATTGTGTCAGGATTTGTTACTTCAAGGGTTTTCTTTTGACACAGGAATCTGCTGTCTGTAATTCTGAAAGCTTTTTATCAGCTAGGTAAAAGCCAGAAATTTGACCATGTGTTGTCATCTGGAGATGTTGTCATCAGCACTTTGGCAGTCTTCTGTCACCATCTGCATGGGGTGTTGCGACATCTGATAACAAGTCCCACAGAAGATCACCACCTAACATGGAGAAAGACTTATGTAGGCTGATGACTAACTTCAGAGGAGAAATGCCATTCAAGACCCTATTTTCTCTCCAAGGACTACAACAGGAACTTGGCTCAGATACCAATATTTACATTGTAGACTGTAAGGTTAGATGAAATTAACTCCATACTTGGAGTAAGAATGCCTCGCTATTTGCTGTATGTAATTCTGATGGGTCCCTGAAGGCTGAGAGTTATCAGCATGACAACATAGGCTCATAGGTGCAACCTTGACATCCACAGATAGATGCATGGGCTTCAGCATCCTAAACTCACTCAGCAGACCTGTATACCCCAAGGCAAGCCCAAACTTGCCCTTTTTACATTCCCAATTTCTTGTCCCATTATCTCCGCTAGGTAGTCCCAGTCTCCACTCTTGGTAGCTTTTGTTAGTCTCAAGCTAATCCTATTTTCCCTTCAGAGCTCCTGGCCCCAGTCTTCTGAAAGTCCTCATAGTTGTGCTCCTAGATGTCCTGTTTCCCATGATCCTTAGATTTTCTCAGTGCATGAGGCTCAAAATTTCCCCTCCTAGCTCCTTTACCTATATGTCTTTTATGTTCATTCCTCCCATGTCTTCACATCAGCTCTCCACTGGATCTCACACTCCATGTTTTTCCATATCTAAGATTACTGTACTAATCTGTTCTTTATTCTTCATTCAGATCCAGATTATGTTCTCTTTTCAGATTGTTACTGCAGCCTCTTTGCCAATCTTGCATTTCACACAAATAAAATAACAATTCCCCTCTCTCCTTCCATTCTCTCTTCTCCCACCCTCAGTTTTGCTCAAAGAAATGCTAGAACTATTTTTGCTCAAGCTTAAGAAAGAGATTCCAAAATTTCATTTCTAAGTGGTAAAGTATGACAGTATTACAAGCACTAGAAAGCAAGGACACAAATGACCGTCAAATTAGAAGTAGTGGTATGTAGCTTGATCAGTGTATTCAACAAGAACTGCAATTACACACACGTAAAGAGAGCCTGGCTTTGCTAAACAGACTTAGAAAATGTGGCTGAAAACCACCTGACTGGCTGTAGACCTGCAGGTGTTCAAGAACTGCTTTAAAGCCACCTTTTATGTACTTGCAAGAGGAACTGTGTAATCAAACCAATACTGCAAGAAATAAACACGTCCTTTAAACACTAAAAGGTGTCTGTGCAGTTTGTAAAAGTTACCAGCACCTTGAAACCATTTGAAATTCTGCCTTGATTGTGTTTTCCCTTCAGTAAAATAGTTGCTGAGTTAATGGGCAAGATTGCTGCCAGTCTGGGCTAGTGAGGCAGGAGACATGAGAAGCTGCTCGTTCAAAAGGAGGCAGGTCTTCAAGCTGTATCTCAGGCAAGATTTCCACTGAAAAATCCTCTCTGCAAATTCATAATCCCTATGTGCTATCACGCCATTCACAAGTATTAAATTCTTCATTCATATTTAAAAAAAAAAAGCAAAAAAGATTGCCTTCATTGGCAGCATCATTTTTAAACAAGTCCATAGGAGGGCCACAAGGATGATCAGGAGACTGGAGCACCTCCTGCGTGAAGATAGGATGAGAAAGTTGGGGCTGTTCAGCCTGGAGAAGAGAAGGCTGCGTGGAGACCTCCTAGCAGCCTTCCAGTATCTGAAGGGGG
>JASSUY010036272.1:6146-31450 GCA_032466535.1 Forpus xanthops
GCCCCATCCCTGCAGTGCTCAAGGCCAGGTTGGACATAGGGCTTGGAGCAAGCTGCTCTATGGAAGGTGTCCCTGCCATGGCAGGGTTGGAGCTGGAGGAGCTTTGAGGTCCTGATCCCCCCTGAGCCCTGCTCCCAGGCACAAGGGACCCTGAGCCCTGCTGGCTCCACTGCATGTACCAAACCCCATTAAGAGATAAAGTGACCAAATGAATAGAGTACAGAAAATTAACCCTTTTTATTGATGCATTGCAATTGTTCTACATTTTTACCATATTATGTAGAAAATACTTAAAATACAAGCTACTTTGTAAAACCAAAGACAAACATTGAATCCAAAGATAAACTATGTTTTCACAATGGACCCTTTTCCCATATAGTTAGTATTAAATCTTTAAATAGCTATTTCTTCTGTTAAAATGATTTTTACATACCCCCTAAGTACATCAGCAATACAAACATAGCTCAGTAATGATCAGAAACTACCTGTATCTAGCGCCTCGTAAAAAGGAAGAGCACAACCAGAAAAGAAAGTTAGGTTTTACACAGTTACTAGCATATCAAATACATTTAATAAAGTAGGGATTCCATTGCAATATCAAGAAGTCAAGCAGAAATACTAACATTACATATAATGTACTGCTACATGTAGTGAGATATAGTTCAAGCTGCGTCGGAAATCACACCTTATATAAAGTTTAGCAACAACCAACCATGTGGACATGCGGAACCATTCGGAGGTTGAAATCAAACGGAAAGGAAGCAGGGCTGTGCCAATCCTGTCTTTTAGAAGCAATTGTTTCATGTACTAAAAGAAAATGCCGAGTGAGAGGTAAATGACTGCATCCCATCAATGAGGTGCTGAGCGGGAAAGCCTCCGAAGGTGCCTCTGCAGGGGCTATCAGAGCTGTGGAGAGGTTGGGTAATGGAAGTGGGTTTACAGGTCAAGAACCACAGTGATACGTGTAGATGGGACCAACAACTGAATCCCAAACTGGTTACAAACACCTTAAGGGTTCCAATTTCTATCTGGAGATAGCACATTGCTTTAGACCATGGGCAGTGGCTGTGAATTTGGGGGGTGGATAAGGGGGACCCTTAGAGCACCTTTAAATTGGGTACCACACACCGAGATAAACCTGGCCCTAAGGGACTCCTGCCTGCTTTGGCTGCGCATCACCGAGGAATCGCAGAGCATTTGTGCATTGTCATTTCCAACTCGTCCTCCTTCTTCCCATACTTTTGGGAACTCGGGCAGCGGGAATGACGCCGCAGCGCTTTGTGAATACATCTGATGGGGTTTAATTGCGTCACAGTGACTCCCAATGGTCATTGGAATTGCTTTGTGCCAGGGAAGCAGGCACGTTCTACTCAACATTAGGAGATCATGCTGGAAGTCCGTCCTTTTTCCTACCAGGACTTCATGGAAAACACTTTACTATTGTGGAACAGGGACTAACGTTTCCCTGAAACAGAGGAACTGCCTTCTGATGGAAAGGCACAGCTCTGTTCCGCAGAGGTATCTCAAGGCAAGCACTAAACACAAGCAATGGAAGAAAGAAAGAAAGCGCCTACAGCAACAGAGAGCATCGCTCACGTCAGTGACATGGCACAGCAAGGTCGGTTGGCTATCCGCACGCCTACAGAAGGGCTCTGACTGAAAATCCACCCAACAACACCACCAATGCTACTGTCCAGTCCCAAAGCCCTCGATCCTTCCATCCGAAGAGATGCCGAGCCTTGAACAGTTCCATTCCGGGTCAGCCCACGCTCTCTTCCGTCCATGACATGGAACAGCCTTTGGGCTTCTTGGCACTGGGAGAACTGGCCTCTTCTCCACCGGGACGGAGCACAAACTGGGATGCACAGCTCCCCAAACCTCTTATTGCTGCAGTGACGCGACCGCTCGAGCCAGTTTAGCATCCACTTGGACAAGAGACTTACACCTACGTCCTGAGGATGGAAAGGAGCACTTCCTCTGAACACTTCCCAAGGACTCCACGTTAGCAGTAGCATTATAAAACTCGTAATGGGATTATGTGCTTTACAGCAGGCTCTCTTTGGTATAAATAATCCTATCACCAAGCTAGCAATATTCTACACGAAATGTCTGCTCTTAACGTGGGGGAAGGTAACGCCATACTAACCTAATAGAAAAGGGATTGCACAGATTTAATCACTTGGGCAATAGAAGACTAAACATTCCAATGCATTCCCAGCACTACCTTATTCGAAATGCACTGACAGACATTTAACAGTATATGTGCCATTGTCAAGAAAAAGCTTTAAGGAAACATCGCTTCACTCCAAACAAAAATGTAGCTTTTTTTGTCCTTTTGTTTTTTTTTTTTTTTCCTTATGATATTAGCATTAAAAGTGAACAATGCACCTATGCAACATACTGCTCTTCTTGCTGGGATAAGCTTAGTGAATTGCTTCAATTCGACGGGGGCTTGCTGGTCCCTCATAAGGCAAGCTCACTGTAAACTCTAGTCACACTACATCATCATTTAAGGCACTACAATAAGGGGACACACCAAACAACTCTTCATCACACATACCTGTGCAAAACAAATCAGAAGGTATCCTTGTCTCTCATGAAGCTCTACTCCTCTCTCAGTGCTACAGTGATGAGCTCTAACCATTGCATTATATCACATACATTCCAACATGAATCAATTAATTTTGGTTTAAATACAAAGGATACATCAAACTCCATCCCCAGGAACGTTTAAGAATTAGACAAACACTAAGTACAGAATTCAAGTATAATCACTACACGTTTTGATTACAAAGACAGAACATTGGGGGTTAGCAGGAAGTTTTGCTTGTTATATTTTTCTAATCAATATGTACATATTTCATTTTATGTAAAATATTAAAACACCACCAATACAAAACTTCTAAAATAGTTTTAAATTCAGTAATAAACTTTAAAATCTGGATTTTTTTCCTTTTTTTCCTTTTTCTCTCTTTTTTGTAGTTTTATGTTTCAATTCCTACATGCACGTACTGTATACAAGTCTTATTAAGAGTGCTTTAAAGTAGCCGTTGACATATCCAGGAGTATAAAAAGCTGTACACATCAATACAGTGATGTTTCATTGGATGTCATACTCAACTCCCTCCTCAATGAATCACGTGAGGATTAAGAAAAGCAGAACAAAGAAAAGCCCTGTGCTTCTGTGAAGGAATCCAGCTCCAGCCTAGGGCCAGCATCTCCTAAGCTACAGACACCCAAGGTGAGAGCAACGCTGCGCTGTTCCTTCTTGGCTGAAGATGGCAGCAGCCCAATGAGGCTGCTGAGTCCTGGTACACAGTGAGAGCTTGACTACAGGTTGAGAAACAGGATGGTGTGATGGATGCAATCGAAACGCGGCTGGTTTATGGAGACACGGAATTGCCAAGAACACAAAAGGGACTTCAGAGTTTACGTGGACTCCTGAATACGTAACATGGCTACAGGAGGCAGCTGCCTTGACCAGTCCTTAAACAAAGCAGAGCGGTAAACAAAACACATGGACACTAACATGGAAATGGCTTTTGCAGAACCAAGAACCTGGTTAGAGACAAAGTGAATGAGAGAACAAAGGCGGAACCCTGAAGCCTGCCTTTAAAACTGCTCCAGCAGATAAACATGCACTGCAGTTTTAGTAGCAAGATGGATCTGTGTAAGCTGCTAAAACAGAATCTGCCAGTCTTGTTACAAACAGTCATCAGGGTCTGCCTGCCAGGACATGGATGTTCTCTGCCCTTCGGATTCGCACAACAGAGCAATGTGATACAAACGTGACCACGAAGCTTTTAAAAGCATCTAATTAAAACCAAAAGTAAGCAGAAGTTTAAAACCTGCATGTTAGTGTTAGCAATACCAACTTAGAGTTGGTAACACTAACCAAGCCTGGCAACGCTAACGTCCTGGTGACAAAGCATGCTGCTCAGTTAGGGACTGAACTCGCTAGGGCTGGCTTTGAACAACACACACACAAACCAGGAAGAAACAAACCAGGGAGAAACAAGAGAAATAAAAAGTCAGACAGCCATTACCAGGTAAATGTTCACCAAAATTTCTTCTTCATCACCCCTGACCCATTGCTTTCTGGGAACTACAAGTATGAGTACTGGTTGATCTTTGTAGGGCTCAGCGGATATCCAGTGTAAATAGTAGATCCTCTGGAAGCACCAATATAGGACTGGGGAGCGAACTGGGGTTGGTATTGGGCGGGTGGAACGTTTGCAGAAGTCAGCAGACTTGGACCAACGCTCACAGGGACCTGGTGGACAAGCGTGCTGGGATGGGCAGCGTACGTGGTGTGTCGTGAAGAGCCCTGAGGAGAGAAGAGGTGGGCAATGGAGGTGGTGGAGCCCAGGGTTGCGGCAGTGGTTGGAGCATAAGTGTACATATGAGGCTGGCTGGGCAGATGTGCACTTGCTGTTGCTGCTGCAAGGTGGGGATGCACTGGGCTGCTGTGCTGGAACGCATAGGGAGCCTGAGAAATAGTTGATGCAAGGGGTGCCACATAAGCTTGCTGCCTACGGGGGACAGCATTTCCACTTCTCTCCTGGGAGGCCAGCACTGCTGTTTGCTGGTTCTGTAGGGAGAAGGAGTAAAAGTAAGGTTAGTGGCACAGAAGGTGAGCATGGAAGAGTCAGCCAGAGCCTTCCGATCAACACCTCTGCTCTAGCTGCAGGACTGACACTCCTGCAGATCCCCCCTTCCCAGTCCTGTGAAACCCTCAGATTTGAGAAGGGTTATTGAAGCTTCTCTAAGACAAAGGTTACACTTCTCCTCTACAATGGGATCAAACTGACATATCTGGGGTACATTACACAGCTGTACAAGCACAGGCAGGTCCTAAGACTGACCCAGCCCTTGAGCTCCTCACACATCATTTCCTCGGCACCTTAGTGTGAGTGCAGTCATGTTAGCACAAAGCCCATCTTGTTCCCATACCAGAAATGAACTGGAGGTGTAACACCTCCTCCCTTCTAAATGGCTGCTGCAGCTTGACTCAAACGATCAAGAGGAGTGACCCAAACTGAACTGAAATGAACCTCAAAGTTTCAAGGGAAGTCAGGTGCTAGTTGTTAGCTTGAGACACAAGGTCCAGCCTTAATAGAAGAATTCTTTGCCTTGAGAAACTTCACCCATACTCCCTAAAGACTTTACCTTGCATATCTAACAAGACAGAATCAGCTTCAGGGAGCTGTTCTCGGTTCTTTGAAGCTGATTCTCCCTGCCATACAGCATAGTGTTCCTAAAGC
Organism: Forpus xanthops; assembly: GCA_032466535.1. Lineage (NCBI taxonomy): Eukaryota > Metazoa > Chordata > Aves > Psittaciformes > Psittacidae > Forpus > Forpus xanthops. Next base: position 11,411 of record JASSUY010036272.1, read on the forward strand.
ATCACATTCAAAGGTCAGCAGAAGTCACACTGTGCTTACCTGGCTGAGATTGAGAGGCTGCACACCATTTGTTACCACGCGATGTGAGCGATACCCAGTAGGTGTTATACAGCATCCTGACGACTGCCCATTCATGGAGGATGCTGGCTTGGTCTTTGTGGTACTGCTCATGATGCCTGAAAGGTTTCAAAAGCTTAGTCTGTTCTTCCCTCTTAAGTGCTGTGCCCTGTGTAATCAGCTTAGGCAACCAAAGAACACAATGGGACTTCTTTTGTAACAAAGCCTTCACTTCAATTATGATTTAAAACCTGACCACACAAGAAATAATCAGGAATATTTACAGATCTTTCTAAACGTGAAAAGCCAAACGTATGTGAAAAGGAAATCTATCAATGAAACTGAAAACAGACCAAGGCTTGCACTCTCAGAACAGCAGCTGTGAAACCTAACGCTGCTGAAGACCCAACGCAGATAGTCTAAAACTCCAAGGACAAAGGTGTCAGGGATAATACAGCAGCTGAGCCATGGCACAAACCATACCCACCTGACGCTTGGGTAGCTACAACGCAGTCACTGAGCTGTGTCTTCAGCGGTGGCACAATGACATTCCGAGAGCTGGAGCTGTCAGGTGCCTCTCTGGTTGGCAGCTCCAGGGCACCGCCTGTGCTCTCCAGAGAGGTAAGTGTGTCTATGGCATAGGGGCTGTTCAGGGAGGAGTCGGAATCAGGGGAGTCATTAACAGTAACGTAGCTGATGACATTGGACCTCTGCTTCATGCTCAAACTGCAGGAAAGAAACCAAAGAAACAACCAAACAAAAACAGATGGGAAATACTCCAGTTTTTCCCAGAAGATAGAGGAAAATCTCCCTCTGGGATCTCATACCCTCCCTGCTTGTCAGCTGGAATTCTGATTAACTAGACACAAAGAGCACAGCAAACATGAGACAGATTTTTCTTAGGTAGTGCTAGGGCTTTGCATGGAGTGTTCTCCACAGTCCTTGATGCTTGGGCTCAGCTCAGGACCAATCAGTACCGGCTGCTTACAGAGACTTCCTACCTGGCAGGTTTGTATTTGCTGTCCTCCTCTTCATCAGTGTCACTGCGAATGGTGATGACACTGACAGGTGGGCTTGGAGTGTCTGGGATCACGATGGGCTGGTGCTGCTCTGGCACTAGGATGAGCACATTGGAAGAGGAGGAGGTGGAGCGCAGAGGACTGCTGCCAATGAGCGAGTAAACCTGGGAGGGCACAGTCTCTACGGTTGAGCTGGGCCTGAAGGAAAAAGAGCAGCATTCAGTACATGGCAACAGGCTGGGACAAACCAGCACTGAGAACAGGCAGGCTCCAGCAGGCTGGAGCACACATACAAGAAACACAAAGACAACCTCAGTGCAGACATATACGTGAGAGTGGCACAGAACACATCCCAGAAGGGACCAACATAGTGATGCTCTGAAGAGGCCCGATCCATCCAAACATTGCCAGAAACTTGCCATCCCTTGTTCAACAGATGCCAATTGTACCACTTGTATTGCTATGGCATCGACACACTCCCAGTGTGTAAGAAACTCCCCTTTGACCAGAACAGTAAAACACTTGGTCAACTATGTTCCTTGGTCAACTATGTTCCTTGCACTCTCACTGAAGTTAGCATCATTTATATCAGTGATTACAGTACAGACACTTTTTCCACCACATCTTTAAAAGCAACTGTAACACATTAAAAAATTACACGATTAGAGAATGCCTTTGTGATCAGAAGATCAGTTTTTCTCATCATAAAGGCAACCTCCTCTCTCCCGGGTTCAGCTGTAACAGTTTCTTTTCTCCTGCCTAGTATGTGGTACAGTGCTGTGTTTGGCTTTATACTGAATGGGCACAACGCTGGTAACACACCAACGGTTTAGGTGTTGCTCAGTAGCACTTACCCTGATGAAGGACTTTGCAGTCTCTTGTGCTCTGCCAGTGAGGAGCACAAGAAGCTGGGAAGGAGCAGAGGCAGGACCCCTGACCCTAACTAGCCAGAGGGGTATTCCATATCACATATGATATCCATATCATATCCATATCCATGTCATGCCCACGATAGAAAGCTGAGGGGAGTGACCCAGAAGGCCAAAATCACTGCTTGGGTTGGGCCAGGTATCAGTCAGTGGGTGGTGAGCAATTGTACTGGGCATCACTTGTGTTATTGGGTTTATTTTCTTTCCTTCCCTTTTAACTTTATATTCCCTCTCCTTGTTATTCCCCTTATCATTATTATTATTAGTGGTGGTGGCAGTAGTAGGTTTGTAGTATACTTTAGTTATGGCACTGCTCTTATGTCAGCCCATGGGAGTTACATTCTTTTGATTCTCCTCTCCATCCTGCCAGGAGCAGGAGGAAAAAAGGAGGAGGAGTGAACAAGTGCCTCTATGGCTCTGAGTTACCAGCTGGGCTTAAACCACGGCATCTGCAAATACACCCACATCTTTCTAGGACTGGAAAAGGAAGCCTTACTTGGCTGCGCTTGGTGCTGGCTGCTTGTTCTTCTTTGCTGGAACATTGCTGCTCTGCTGCTGCCTAACAACGTGAGTAACTCCAACACTCAGAGGCTGCGCTGTGGCTAATGCCACATGGTTGGTCAGTAGTGATGGCTGCTGCATGAGAGTGCTATACTGATTTCCATGGGAATGTGCATTCCTGGAGCGGAAAGAAAAGAACAACCCCAGATTCCACGACTGCACTGCAGGAACAGCAAGCTGCACCGAGCCCCTGCATGACCCTGAAGGGAAGGGAGAAATTCGGGGCTATCCCAGGCCAGCACACATTCCCACTGGGCACAGAGTTGGACCCTGTGCATTCCTTACCTCCAGTCAGCCAATTGCTGGCTGCCGCTGATGGTCTCTGGAATCACAGCCGCTGGCTGAACAGAGTTGTGCAAAGCAACCCCTGGGAGCTGCTGCCAGGTGGAAGGGAGCAGAATCTGCTGGGTTCCCCCAGGCCAGGCCTGCTGCAAAACAACAAACAAGACACACAGGGTCACTAGACTTCAGTTCCTCCTGCGAGAAAGAGATTTGTTCCAAGCAATAAACACACTCGTGTGGATTGTTAGCTTGCAGAGATAACGGCACAACGCTTGCACTCTCCCAAAGGTCTCAGTACAGTCACAGAACAAGAAAACCAGAGATACAAGCTTCCCCTAATGCTTCCCTAACCTTTTGTATCACAGATGTCACCTGGGGAAAGGAGTGTTAATACTGCACAAGGCAGCCATACACTGCACTGTCAGATGCAGCAGGAGTACTCAGGACTTCGGCATGGAAGTTTACACGTGCTGCTCTGCAGAGAGGTTCCAAAACACACAACGAATTTGGCCCTTTCTTGGCTTTCTGCCTTAGAAGGCTCACACTGAGAGAGCTGAGACAGTGTTGCTATCTGGGAATGCACCCTCCTTCACCTGAACTATTTAATTACAGGGCGGATATGTGGAAGATACCGTCGATTCATCATTATTGATGCTCCAGGCCAAATTGACAAAAAGAAGGTCTTTTTCTGGGGGGAAACCAACCCAAACCCCCAAATAACCTTGGCAGCACAGTGTTTCTATGATTTGGAAGGTCTATGGTGCGGTCTTGCAGCTTCAACTGCAAACCCATAAAACTGCTGCTTTAAATGAAGTATTTCTGCAAGTAACAGATCCACTTACTACAAACACCAGTTCCAAACAAGAAGCCTTCAAAGCAGAGAGCTGCTAAAACCTCTGCCGATGTAAGCAGAATAATAGTAAAAACAAAGAGAAATATGTTAAAGTCACACCATGCGTCTTTCCAAAAGCCAACACCTGCACAAGACAAAGCAGAGAGTTTAATACAGCGAGATATAAAATCCCAATGAGAGGCAGAAATCGGACCTTCCAAGCGACGAACTGCTTTGACAGAGGAAGGACAAAAATATGCAAAGCTTAGCAAATGGCTAATGCAGACTCAGGGGAAGCAGCAAGGGAGAAGTGTCGGAAGCACTAAAGGTGAGCAAATTCACACCAAAGGCTCCCAGAATCCAAACAGAGGAAGTCCTCCAGAGAAACTCAGACTCCAGGCTCATGGTCTGGAGAGAGCTGGCTCTGAGCTCCACTGCTGTACAGGGGAGTTGGATGCCAAGTCCACTGCACACACACAGGAGAACAGAATTTGCCTGTTGAATCAAAGGCTCCAAAACCGCTTTTGAAAGCATCACTAACAAATCACCTGGGCCCCAAACTCTGCTATGGTCATCCCCTGCTGTTTACAGAGCCCAGACTGCAGCCTTGCAGCAGCTCACAAGGAGGAAAACAGATCCATCCCTGGGTCCGCTCAGCTCAGAGCTGTGACCCAGGAGAACGCCACTCTCCTGCCTTCCCATCCTCAGGAATAGGGAGCAGTGAAGTGGGTTCACAAGAACCCCAAGGAGTGGGTTTTCATTTCAATGCAGGTATGACTCAAGCAAATTCCACTTCAGCAGATGTCTCCCTCTTGGAAGAAAATGACACTCAAACTACTACTGAAAGGCACAAAAAACAACATGGTTCACATAATGGAATGTGCTTTGAAAGACATATGAGGATACCAGCACTGAAGTGCACTGCAATGTTTCCATAAGCTTCACTTATCTGATTCTGGAGTTTGACAATGACTTTTTTGTGGCACTTGCAAAGTTGTTCCGATGCAGGTGCCAAACGAACACAGCAGAGGACAATTTTGGAAATACACACTTGTGAAAGATGTGTTTCTTCCCTTTCCCCAACCTTTAAAGAAACGTTTCCAAACAGCCTAAAAGCTTGCTGTGCTGTTTTGGATACTAGAGCTCACCTTTAATTTCACCCAAGAAATACATAGGAACTGAAAGCATCTGTGGAGAACAGTACCTTTATCTGGATGAAGCAAGCTACCTTCGACTGGCTATGAATAACAAAAGGCCACAAAATTACTGTCAATATTCAACAGAAGTTCAGAGAAATGGACTGCTAAAGCAATACATTAAAGAATTTGCTATCATTAGAGCTTTTAGCTTGTGCCTAATGACCTGAAATGTTTCTACATGCAAAGCAGCTTTACACATCTTGAAAATAAAATGAGTAGCTAACTTGCCAAGTAGTTCAAATTCTGGCCATCCAGGTACCTGTAGCAGAGTCAAGCTAAAGGCTGATTCCTTTGTATTCAACAATCAAAAGACAAAGATAGGAGAGTAAGCGAAGAACAAGAACGATTGTAACTCTTCTAACGTACAGCTTAGAAGAGCTTTATAATGCTAAGCTAGTAAAAGCAATTGTCAATGGATCTGGATTCTTTACAGAGCCACACTAAACGTCAGAGTCAGACAGTGCTTCAGCAATGTTGGGGAGGAAAACAAGACGACATTAAGATGTAGCAAGAACACAGCCACAAGATGGCACATGCTTCCATGCCCTCTGCAAGTCGAAGTTAAAACAAAAACTCAGTTAGTGAACACAATCAAGGGAGGCAATTACCAGTACTGCAGCCGTCTGTTCTACTAGCGCTGGCCGGCCGGCTGCGCAGTTCAGAGTAAAGGGGACCGCATACTGCGGCGTGATGGTGGCTACTTGAGGATGAAGAGTTGCTACCATTAGTGGTGTACAGCTTCCCTGAAATGTAGATCAGGCAGTGAGTGAAACACACGTACTGAGGCAGGATAAGTGGGTTCAGCAATAGGGCCAGAGAAGGTTTCACCTCACTGGCATTCTATGGTGCTTGAGCAGACTCCAGAATTAATGGATGCAGTGAAACCAACACCCAGACCCTCTGGGCATGTTCCTCTAAGCAGTTACATGTCCCTGGGGGGAGCACAAGGAACAGGGAATTTGGGAACAGGATCTCTCCGATGACACAGTTAAAAAGTAAAACATGAGACAGTGCTCAGCTAGTTAATGTTTTGCTGAGTCCCAGAGAGCAAGTTACACTCTAACACTGCACTAACCATAACACAGACTGCACCCCTGGCAGGACACACTGTCATCCCTCCCAATTCACCATTCACACACAGTACTTGTGGAAAAATATAAGCTGAGGAATTTAATAGAAGGCACAATGGGTCTTTTGTATCATGAAAGAGCAAAGTTATCGGCAATGAAACTACCAAGACACATATTAGTACATCAAATGTCTAATTAAAACTAGATTCTTAGTACACAATTTGCAGGCTCAGGAAAAGCAGGGTTTGGATTCAGATGGGCCTCCTGCAAGTGTATTCTGCTTTTTGGGTGCCATTACCTGCATTATTATGCTAAACAAACCAGAGATCACAGAATGACCCCAAAATCATCTGGTAGGTCAGTAAGCACAACATACTGCATGGAGAGTAAAACTGATGAAGTCTGTGTTAACGTCAGCAGGAACTAAAACGTGCACTTCATTATAAAGGCAATTTGTCAGTGCATAAAACCTGGGATTCACTGGGCACTCCCTGGATATTAAAACATTACTTTGGGCACAGAAAACTGTTTTAATTTCCAACACATTACTGATGTGAAAATAGCATGTTTTATAACTAATTGTGCATTTGGCTATCACGTTGTTTAAACTGTAAACAACGGAACTAAGTGTGAAACAGCTACACCAATTCACATGAACATCCTTTTGCTGATTGGAAGATGACATGTTAACGGCAGCCCATTTTTAGCAGCTGAAAACATGTTTATTCTCATTATTAAATCAAGCTCCTAAAATCCATTTTATAAAACACATTCAACTTTACATATTTCAGGAAAAACACCCCACCAAAACACTGTTCTAGAAGTGTCCTACATTTAACCTGCTGCAATGTTCTGAGGACCCCCTGCATTCACCCCAGCACCAGAGGAGCAGCCAGGTTCTCCTGGATGGTGGTAGGAATTGCAGTGAACTTCATGGAGTTTGGTTGGTTGGGTTTTTACCTGTGTGAGAACACCAGACTGGATCTGCAGTGGCTGTGCTGCAGGTGCTTGTGGTACAATTGGGACAGCATTCTCCATCCTCACTGGGAATCCAGAATGCTTTGTAGTTGCCTGAAGTCCAGCTGTGGAGGACAAGAACATATCAGTGCTGAGCAGCTTTACTGTTCTAGTTTCTTTCCAAAATCAAACCCCACCAAATAAAGGTGGAAGAGAGAGTCAGAGGAGAAGGACAAGCCATTCCCTTTGACAAAAGCACATTAATAAAACCTCAGCTGGACTAAATACCTCTGCAGTCCCAGTATGCCAATGCAGAAGTACGGACAACCAGTCCTCAAAAGCTTGGCTCTACTCATATCCACAGGAACACAGATGCTTAATTCTATGCTCCTTGAGACCAAGTTCAAACCTTACGCTATCAGCGATCAGCTCTCATTTCATATAAACCCCTCCATAACACAATGCAGATATAAGCATACACAGAGAACTTTCAGGACTCAGCTATGCTTTACTAACCTCACATATTTGCAACCTGTAACAATTTGGTGTCAGTAAACTACATCACTGCACGAGTGCTTGTGAACCGAGACTCAAAAGGCCAGATATTGCCTCCTGACATACAAAAACCAGAGCACAACACTTTCTTCTATTCACATAGCTCTGGCTCCTCTGTTTGCTGCTTTCTGTGGAATGCTGTTGTGTTCAGTTTGGGGGGAAAAACTGGTTCAGCGACCAGATGAAGACTGCAACCTAGGCAGGCAAGATACTGTCACCTGCTCAAGCATGAGCTGGAAGAGAACCAAACTGTCTACACACACCTGACCTGATTCTGCACTTACATCTGAGGCATTCACAGGGTAGCCTTCTCTACTTCACCAATTCACTACAAACTAAACCTTCTAATTTCTACCTGATACTACAGCCTCACACAAAGGGGTTTTTTCCACTTACTTTGAAAAGCAGGGGGACAAACAATGAACGTTTGCTGGAATGGGTCAGTCTGCGTGCAGATCTGGGTGGTTCCAGGCTGCAGGGAAACACTCTGTTGTGCTACTCCTGCAACGGGTGCTGCAGATGATGGATACAGAGCAGACTGATAGTTGAGCAGTGACACATCCGAGTTTGCCAGGGAAAGAGTAGCAGCTGCAGTAGAGTTGGAAGCCAATACGCTGGCCTAGGAATAAAAGGAGGAAAACAAGACATTGGATTCATCATTTCTACTTGTTATAAAATGAACAATAGAAACCATCACTATTGCATCATGAACCAAGCACCAGGAAAAGGTTTCAGGTGAAAGGCACAAGACAACATAGGCGAGAAAACATGAATTACATCGACTTTACTTCCCTTGCTGAACTGAGAGGCAAATATGATCAAGTGAAGTAAAGAGGCTGCCTTGGCCTGAGGCTTGGAAAATTCAAGACTACAAGTTCTAGGCATCAATTTAAACACAGGATTTGGCCCGAAAGCATGGAATTAGACTATTCCATTTCTTTAATTAGTATAAAATGGCTAAAAGATCCATACCTGGTTGTGGACTGTATTGAGCTGGTTGTTAAAGCTCATTGTGAGATTTGTGCTTGTGTTAGGAGCAACATGAGTCGTGAACGGGCTCTTAATCTGATTCACTGTATCGTACATATTAACTCTTCTCTTGCAGATCTCCATATTCTGAAAGCAGGATTTCACACTGAAACAGAATGACAGCAGGGCAATATTAGGTAAGTAAAAACAGGACAAGACAGACATTCCCACCTTCATGCACATGCCTTTAGGTTTAGTTTCTGGGGGCTTTTTCCGCTCCTTATCCATGCCAGTGCCTATTTCACATCAGGCAGAAACTGCAGAAAACAGCACTGACAGAAAGCAGAAAAGAAACCAAAGGGAACTTACTGATTACTGTGTGGGAAATCCAGGAGATGTGCCATTGTAACAAAATTATGGTTCAAAGTCTTCAGTGGAGTAATCCTCTTATCTGCATCAATTGTCAACATTTTCTTCAACAAATCAATGTATTCCCTTCGGTCAGCCTTCTCTGCCAACATGTCAGTTCCTTCTAGGTCTGTAGACATATTCACCTTGAAAACAAGATGAGGGCAGTTCACACAAACATTGAATTGATTGCTACCCAACAATTCAGGAACTTCACATCATACCAACAGTTATTAAGCATTGCTCTTAGCATAATAATTTTACGTAGCACAGCTCTACCAACCAACCTTTCTCTTGCTCATCCTATAAAAGGAGTCAAACTTACGCCCGGAATTCTCCTCTCAGTGTGAAGTCGGTATGTTCAATAGATAGCAAGCAGGATTCATTCTCCACTGCATGCCAATATGCACTCATTCTATGTGCAGGGTTGTAAGGGGCTAGCAAATCAGAATGACAAGATTCTGCATTCTCTGAACAGATGTAATTGCAACTGAAAACTGAGACCAATACATTTAAGATTCAAGGCCTTGTGTCTTTAATACAGTGATTCCTGAAGCAAACTGGCACCACGGCAAACCTGCATCAGTGTTCTCAAGAGCAGGTGGAAAAGGACAGCTCTAGCACAGGAGCATCGTTCTCAGGTCCCAATGACAGATGCAATTGACACAACAGTATGTGGGTATTACAAGATCTCTTCATACCTGCGCCATATCATCCAAACAGTTGAATATATATTTCCGAGCTTCTTTTGATTTTATTGCTGTCTCCAACTCATGCTCCTCTGGGGTCTGTGAAAGAAAGCATTTGTTAATATAAACTGCAATATTGCATACCGATAAAGAAAAAGCTGCAAGTAAAGGGCAGAGCCGGGAGCTCTTTTGCCTGTATTAAAATAAATCACTGGCCAGGAGGCCAAACCAAAACAGCCCTGGGTTCTCACTTCCCATCTGGAAAGATTACTCACTGCAAAGCTGACAGTGCATTAGCCAGAAGAACTGAAGATTTCTGACTTAGGAAGAGAAGAGGCTAAAAGCATTTTAAACCCTCTGCCTTTTGCTCCTCAGCTTTAAAGGCAAATCAAGCATACATCTGATTTTTCTCCTGTCCTCTGCCAATACACGAATAGATTTCTGTTAAACTAACAAAAGATCATCACGAAATACTCTGTATTTTACCCTTTGTATTGTCAGGAGATGACAACAAGATGACATACTTCACCAAGAATGAGCAGGCCATAATAAGTAACCATTATCTCAACTACTTTAACACCCACTCTTTGCTGGTACTATCATGCACAGCTACTATTGTTAGACCAGGACCAGGTCTGTAGTTTCTAAACTGAAACACCCAGATCAGCCATACTTGAACAGCGTTTCAAAGCCAACCTCCACTCAGAATGATTTCATGGCACACTAAAACCTGGTGTGAACTGAAATCGGGTCCTCAATGAACACAACAGAATCGGCAATGCAAACCAGACAAACCTTTAGCCTCCACAGTGGGTATCCCAAATTCGGATCTCTGTTAAAGAACCTGCTTGTTTTCGTTCCTGCACTGAGAAGATACTCCGCTGGCAAGCCTTGAGTCTGTGAAATATAACGGATCTAGGAAAGAAGATTGAAAGAATGAGGACTCCTCATAGAAAGAACTCGTTCCCAATAGAGCCATCATCAGCTGGATTTGCTCACAGCAAACCTGGAAAGAAGGAACACCCAGGTAACTGAACCTACAAAATGAAAGGGACTATCTCAAGTCTTTATAAGGACACTTCACTTTTACAATCAGATTATCTGCAGAGATATAAGGGTTTGAATACATCTTTCTTAATTCTTTGTCCAAGTATATGTGAGCTGTAAGATTCGGACTTTACAAGACTGTAAGCTTTTGAGAGCTGGAGAAAATAACACCAACAGGCTTTTGCATCAGACATGCAAAATGTACACATTTTGAGAGGAAAAAACACAGCAGTTATCATGTATGTATATCTCATTAAAGGCATAAGTACCCAAGCAACATTGCTGTGACTGGCTACAGAGCCTGGGCACATGATTCCAGGACGATGTCAGGGTAAAGCTCTCACTGTCCAAGCAAGACCAAACCTTCAGTGCAATCAGATTCTTCTGTCCTCAAGGACATTTAATATAGCTTACATGTAACCCAAAACTGGCTGAGTTTTGGAACATGCCCCTCGGTATTTGTGACAGTATCAATAAGACACCGGTAAAGAGTTTCCAAAGAGAAAGGAATGCTCAAAAGGAAAGAAAATTGCAATTATGAAAAAGCATAATAAAAGCTTCCTAAAATAACCCAGATGTTGCCCAATTTCTAATGGTGTTTGCTTTCCAAGATGTCACATTCCTCACTGAACATCGCCTCTGCCATGACTCAAAGGAGTCTATTTAAAAGTTTAAGGGGAAACCCCCTGATAATCATCAGGTATTGGTCCTTTAGCATGTCTCGTTTCTTATTTGCAAATGTCCTGCTATTCCCCTGCACCAAAACCAAAGCTTGCAGGGCACTTAAGTTATGTCCTGCGATCCATATGAATTGATGGACTCACTTTCTGCCAGTGTCGATCTGAAGCATCTGTAGGTGACTATGCAGTAGTTCAGCTAAGAGGCTTGCTAGTCTTGTAACACATAACTCCTGCTGCACAAAGTCTGTTTAAAAATGTAATTATGAATCCCATCTCAACCCATGGATGGGATTCATTCCATTCCTAGAGAGGTCCATTCAGGAGTTCTGTCTGAACTTTCACCTGCTGCTGCAGAACCTTATGGCAGCAAGGCATCCTAGTTTTCAAGGGCAATTCAAGTATCCAAAGCAAGGACACCTCACCCTGCCTCAAAGGACTGCAAAATCCTGGCTATTAAGCAATGGAAAAAGCACCTCCTCCCCACCCACCTCCATGACTAGATAAGCTTCTCAGAATGACACACAACCCTGTGTGCAAGGAAACCACCATGCCCTACCTCAGGTTTTTAATAACTCATTCTGGTTATTAAGGTACCACTGTGTTTCCTTTGGAAACCCACAGTGCTAGGAAGACAGAACACAAGTTTTCAACCTTAGTAAGTTTTAACGTGTTTGATCACAACTGTACCAAGCACCATAGTAAGACACCACTGTAAAAACCAGAGTGGAAAACTTACCCTTCAAAGTCATACAGACTTTGTTGCCCTTTGAAAGGCAACCGACTAGCCCAGGTAATGATGCTATGTATCCATGGAGAGACCTAATTAGTTAAAGATGCCTTTTCAGACTCTTGCCCTTTTATTTCAGAGACAGCTTGGTGCTCACACTTAGCATTAAAGATGAGGTCTGCTGTAGGTATTAACAGAACAGGAACGATTGGCTTGCTCTGTCTCCACATGGAAAAACTGCCTTCATGGTGAAATTAGAGGGTGTTTCAAGGCAGGGAACACACACCTCACTTCTGCTTGGACTGGAAGGTATTTCAACAGCTTTTGGGTTTGGAAGCCAGGGGTTAAGTATAAATTCACTCTATATATTGGATAATAACATGCAACTCAAGTCAAACCACACAGAACTCTTTGCTTTTATGTACAACAGAAACAGACAATGGGAATATCACAGAGGGATAATGAATGTGTCAGACAACAGTGATTTGTACTAGATGACATTTGATGCAGGATACTCTGGCTTCAGAGGGTCCAAAGACAGATCACTGCAGTTTTGTTTAACATGCCCACATCTGCCATGTGCTCTCACCTGATCATACTCAGATGCTCCTGGATACAGAGGCCAGCCTAGAAACAGCTCAGCTATCACACAGCCCAGCGACCACATGTCAATAGCTTCACAAAATGGTAAACCCAGTATGATCTCAGGAGCTCTGAAAAGAAAGAGAAAGCAAAGTCTTTGACTCTGACAGCATGCAGCTCTTTTCCCTGGAGAACACCACTCCTTTTCTCCTCCAAGCACAAGTGAACCACTTAAAGCAGAAGACAGTTCCTCCAGTGGCCTACCAGATCCCAACCTTTTTAGCACTGAGTGGCACAGCTGGGTTCACTTCATTGCCACGGTGTCCTCCGACTCCTAGATGGCCTTTATACAACTGTGCTATGAAGTTACAGCACACGACGCGGCCTAACAGCATCGACAAGAACAGTGCCAGCAAAACAATGGCTTTCCTCAGGTCTCAAGATCCCAGGTATGAGCTGCAGGAGGCTGCCTGTTCCAACCTTTAAAGAGCAGCACCTGCAGAGCTGCTCTCTCCATCAGCAGGTTTTCATCCAGGGTTTGGTTGGAGTTTCCAGTTTAAAATGAATGGAGAGCGCATGGTTGGAGGTTGTGGCGGCTTTGTGAGGTTGTATTACAGGTTTCAGTGCGCTGAACCACACCTAATGCAAGATTTACCTGCCTGGCCTAGCCTTTAGGAGAAGGAGAGGGAGGAAATCAAACTCCAAGCAGGGTTTGCTGCTGCAACAGGCGGGAATTTCAGGGAGACTTTTGTCTGGAACTGACTCATAATACAAAAGGATGGTTTAGAACAGCTCTTCCCCTACACATGGCTCTGAAACAAAGCGCCGTTCTGGCAGGCTAAGTTCTGGTCATACATTTGCATACAGCATCAAACCCAAGTGCTGCAAAAACCCCTTTGTGAGCTGCTGTGGGAAAGTACAGGAAACACGAAACCCCTGATCTTCTTCATGCATCACTAATACAAGCGCAAAGGGAGACAGGCAAGTGCTATTTTCTGGTCATGACTCGCGGAGCATCCCATGGCTTGTGGGGCATTCCTTGTGCACAGTGTGGATATGTCTGTTTTTTTAACAGAAATAAGAAACAGCAACTTCATAAAAAACAAAACTGAGAAATTTCTGTGTTTTTTAACAGAAATAAAGGCTCCGGAACCAGTTCTGATCTTCCTACGGCGTTATAAAGAACAGGGCTTGCACAATACACAGGTGTCAGCAGATCCTACACTCACTTCCTCAACTGTTCCACCCGAACGTACCTCTGTTTGTACATGGCAAGAAGTGACTCTCCAATTACTCACGCTGTGTCGTGGTGACACAAATACAGCTTTTGCTTTAGGAGACTATACCAATACCATTAGCCAGTCTCTAACACACACAAGATCTAGCAGGAACAGACCAATAAACCAGTTGTTTGCTGCAGTGAGCCCACAGCTCTTCCCTATCATTCAGCTTTAAAGAAAGGAGGTTCTGGTATGCCTGAGCCCCCCAAACCAGAGCCCTGATGTATCTTTAGTGACCACAATAATAGATAATTACAGTGGAGACATCCTGACACTCGCCCTCCTCGTCGCTGACCTGTTTCTACCTTTCTATCCCTGACAGCAGCCAACTTTGCAATGGTTTCACTTACATGGAAACAGAAAATGATTGCGCAGATATGGTAATTATTCGAGATCTGAGTGTTGAATGTCCTGCTAAATATTTGTATTTTAAAGAACTGTGCCAGAACAGATCCAACATCCTATAGGCTAACACATGCAAACAAGAGGAAGCCATTTCTGTAGTACTTTATTCTTCACAAGCACAGCAAGTACAATACAGTCATTCACACACTAGTCTATCAGTCACCATCACACTGTATTGATCCTCTTGTTTATCCTACTTACGTAGGAACTTCCAATCCAGATAGGATAAAACCCTGCCATACACAGATTGCTGCACGTGTAAGCTGTCTTGGTTCGTACTTGCAAAGAAACCAAAACCTACGTGGGTTGTGACCAAGCAGAACACACTTAATCCTTCACAAGTCCATTAAAACCCTCCCACCAAGATGCCAATGGAAAGAGAGGTGAGTGGCAACAAAGGCTGGATGTGACATTTGTTAGTCTTTAACCACATGCTGGAACGTAGGTATTCTGAAACCTCAGTACCAAAACGACAGCAAAATGAACCCCATGCATTTTATTCCCTGGAACTAAATAAGGTCTCAAGAGCCACCTCATTTCGATTGCAGGACAGAGCTGATAAATCAGTCTCCCTCATGTCCTTTTACACTAGTGTAATTAGTGGCCTCATGCAGGCTGAGGAGGACAACTGCAGAGGTCACTTTCATAACTGGTCTGCCAGAGATTAAAGTGATTTTACTAACTGAAGCTCTTTGAAATAGAAATGAGCCACATTCATTCTTCGCATACACGCTCGCCAACTCTTGACTTCCAAAGCTGGCAGATGTGCTCAGGCACTCTGAAGAGCAGGATTCACAGCAGGAGTGGGAATATCTGAGACTGGCACATTTCAGAACACACCACACTGACACCTGGGTCTCCAGCCCTCCAGCTTGTGAGAGATGAGAGTAACATGAAGCTTGTACAACTGCAATCCACGATCACCACTCACAGCTGGGCTAGCAAGCAGCGTTAGGTTTGGCAGCATGCACTGCTGCCTCCCAGGCCAACATGACTGGGACACAAGTGGGTCATGCAGTCCAAAGGAGAGGTAAGGAGGAGATACTGGTGCATCCTGCACTCCCTCAGCACTCAGTGCCCCCTTCTCATGGCCCAGATCCTTCAGTCCTTCAGCTTAGCAGCTTCAATGTGTAGGTATCTCCGCAGGGTTCAGGAGGTAGGGATGAGCAGGACTCATATGATGCTGCACTCACATATACCATGGGACACCAGTAATCCTCACTCTCTGGGCAGCATGGAGATCAGTCTTGCCAGGGCTTTCTTTATGCAAGCTGTCTGCTTCCTTCTACTGTTTATCCTCCCCAGGGAGAACAAAAGCATCCATACCCTTCCCACCTGATGTAGGAAGCACATACTCTCAGGTCAGGAATTGCTCCTAGTAGATCTCAGGAGTGCCACAGAAACTACTCACTGTGTAAAACACATCTGTCAAAGTCCATGCCTGGCTCTGGAGCCACAGAATCCTTCCTGGGCACTTCTGCTCACACTTTAAGTCATGCTACATCCCAACTGAGTGATGGAGCTGTACATGGAGGCCAAGGCAGGCTGACAACTGCCAGCAGCACAGTCGGAACGTGGAGTGAGCAGGGCTGTTGGACAAAATGACCTCCAGCAGCACTGGGCATAATTAATAAAGGAAGGTTTTCTTCCTTCAGGGTGTGTATATCAGAAACCTCACCTTCCAGTGACTGAGTCGGGCTGGTTTGGAGGTTGCTACAGGAGGCAGAGGTTACATAAATGCCAACAACAAGTATTAAAACCAAGCAAGCGAACACAGAAGATGGTGATTACTCTTAACAGCGGACAGAGACCCAAACAGCCTGCACTGTTTCGTTAAATTGGAAAAAAAAAATCCAACTTGGAACTCAGGTGAACACCAATTTACTGTGAACATGATTAAGAAATCCAGCTCTCCCACCAGAAGCTGGTTTGTACACCATTGCCATAAGCTCCTAGATTATGGATTTTAGTAATCACCACCATTAAAGTAATTACAGATCACTAAATATTAGATTTCTCCATCAGAGCATTCTTGCCTTCAGTCATGCAGACAGGTTTAAACACCAGCTACGCTCAGGTTATTTGCCTTTCTGGCAGTGTCAGTCACCCTGCATCAGGGAGGTGGAAGTGGCTGCGAGTTCAGTGCTGCACATAAAACTGAAGCAGACAGCTTCCCCCCCAGCAAACCCTTTCAGATACTTATCATCCCTTGCTGCTTTTGCCCCAGCCAAATCTGGGTTGAGCGATACAGAAGCTGGAAAGCACTATATGCCTCCCCAAAGTGCTTTGCTCACATGTGTTGCAAGTCAGATAGAGCAGATTCTTCATCAGCGGTCGCCTCTCCCAGAGCAACAACAGAACTGGTAATGCATTTTAGATAGCGAGTGTTTTAACAGAGCTATGGCACACAGAGGTCATAGAAATCAACAACCAATAGTTTAGAATTGGAAAAATTGGTGCCAATGAGCTGAGTGAAGATCATGAACGGATGAAAAGCCTGCAGCAAGTGAAAGAAAAAGCACAGGTACTCAGTGCAAGAGGGAGTAATTGAAAAACCAAACTCAAAGGGGAGCAAGAAACACAAGGATATGAGGAATGCACAGACCAAGCCTACAAGCCATGGCTTTAAACTGAAGCTCAGAGGATGTGGGAAAGACATCAAACAGGGCCGAGACGCAGGGTGGAGTGGAGCGTCCCTGTCTCGTCTCAGCTGGAAGGACAAGATACTGGTTAAGTTCTGCATCGAGTGAGCGCACATTCCACTGAAAGCCACCCTAACGCAGCAGACTTTGCACATCCCTTTGATGCCCTAAGTTCTTTCTGCATCCATTTATTGAAGTTCACTGCTACCAGGACCGGAACACACACTATTGACAGAACCAAGGTGGAGGAACAACTGAAAGGCAATGCTCCAGCTGCACAGTTTCTGAGTTCTACCAGTTTTGCCCACAGTTTTTCACTCTTAGACAGGAGTTGGGAGAAGCCATTTCTACATTTTCCTAGGGGAAGCAGAGCTCTAGCTCATGAGGGCTTTAAAAGAGCTCCAGGTCTCACAAAAGCATGACTTTCCCAGGGCTGACACAGGAAGTCATGTGCTCACAAAGTGGCTTCAGATAAAGATGGAAACAACAAAAAGCAGGCCAAAAAGAAATGGGAATTCTTTTGACCTTTCTCCCTTCTCAATGACCATGGGTCATGGACTGGTTTCAGATCATGGCAAGCTACCAAATATTCACTACTCAGTAGCCACAGACTGCTTCCCCAGTTTGCTATTAGACACATCACCACAGCCTAGCAACAAGGTAAAACTTAGTGCACTAACACAGGGCAAAAGGAAGGTATTGGACTGCATGCTGTCACACTCACAAAGCAGAAGTTCGATATGAATTTGAGGGGGGGCACAGGAACCATGCAGAGCAGTGGACAGACTGATCATTTCCTCCTCTTCCCTCACCTGGGATTAGACCTAATGGCCGAAGAATTGCCTGTGTGCAGAAACAACCCCCTAGCACACCATCAGGAGCAGCTTTACTTTGCTCACACAGCATACGAAAGCGAGCATCGTGTCAATACTCACCTGTAATAACGTGACTGCAAGTAAGTGGAGCACACTGCTTTAGACACATGGCTGGCTGAACCGAAGTCAATCACCTTCACTCTGTAGGGCTGGCGTGCAGGATCCACCAACATGATGTTTTCGGGTTTCAGGTCAGCATGTATCAGACCCAAGCTCTTTAACTTCATCAAGGCAGTAGCCACTTGCTGCAGAATCGGCCGGATGTATTTCAAGGGCAATGGACTGAATTTGTTTTGCTTTAAGAAATCATATAAGTTCTGTTCCAGCATCTCAAATACAAGGCATGTATGATTCTTGTGCTGAAAGCACTCATAGGAGCGAACGAAGTTGTATTCATCAGCGTTCTCACTGCTCAAGCGAGAGAGGATGCTCACCTCTATCTGGCCCTGCCTAGCGTAGGAAGGATGGTTTTTCAGGATCTTGATGGCTACAATCTCCTTTGTGCTACGCTTCCAGCATTTTGCCACCTGCCCGAATGTCCCCCGGCCCAGGAATTCCAAGACCTCATAGCTGTTTGTCATAGAGCACAGGATCTCATGCTGGACCAGCTGATAATCACCTTCACCACTGGAACTGCTGCTTTTAGTGGTTATCGTGGTGGTTGTGGCCGCAGCACCCACCGCAGGTCTGTTTTGCAGCATGAGAGGTGGATGTTCCTCAATTATCTGCACACTACCGTTGCTGTCGACCTCTTCACTTTTCCTTTTTAATCCACATTTTTGGTATGGTTCCAGTAAAGAAAGGTTGCTCCTACGTGTTAGGGTTTGGCTGTTCTGGAAGGACGCTGTTGCACTGCTGCCTGTGCTGTCAGCTGCTGTAACTGCAACGTGCTCAACTGAAGGAGCAGGGAGCAGGAGGTTCTGATCGTAAGCAGGGATGCTGAAGTTGGCTACCTGATGAGAGGAACTTGCTTGCCCTTGAGCTGCTGGGAGGTTTTTGCTGAGGGTATAATATGTGTCACTACTGCTCTGTCCTGAAACATCCCAGACAGAGAGCTCCACTTTCAGTTTCTTGGCACTGCAGAAGGCACTCGAGGATACTGACGGAGAGGAGAACACCTGCAGCTGTGAGGCCATACCTGAAAAGGGAGAGGAGAACTCATCAGGACTGCTCAATGGCAGCAGGTTGCGACAGAATGAGATCCTCTGTCTGCACAAGGAACAGAACAATAAGTGCTCTTCTAAGCACCATATGGTACCTGCTACCTAAGAAGGTGGCCTTTTGAACTGCTGATCTTAAGGGCATCCACAGAGCAAGGTCTACAGTGGAATTACACCATTTTACCCCTCTGCCTACAGCATATGAAGCAGACAGCTCTTTATCTTGCTTTCTGAAGGCTAAAGAAACCCTGACATGGAACAGGACAACAGTGTTGAGGAATGGAAGCAGGAAGACGCCACAAAAATGAAGTTCATCCTCTCCCCTCCATTTCCCTTCAAGTGTAAAAAATAACCCCAAAACGAACTGAACGTACAGATGTTGACCACGGTGGCAAAGCGCGTCCCGTGGGGACCACGCACTCCGTGGGTAATGTACGACGTGGAACGCCACGATCTGCGGACGAAGACGAGTAACGCATCGCCAGCCTCTTCGTCGGACCCGGCGGCCGCATCCTGCAGCCAGCGGGCGAGAAAGCGCCTCCGAGGGGGACCCTCGGTGCCCCGCAGCCAGTGGGCGAGAAAGCGCCTCCGAGGGGGACCCTCGGTGCCCTGCCATGAACGTGTGAGAAGCTGCCGTCGAGGAGGGACCTCGGTGCCCTGAAACCAGCGGGCGAGGAACCGCCGTCGGGGAGGACCCTCCAAGTCCCGCAGCCAGCGGGCAAGGAACCGCCGCCGACGGCGACCCTCCGTGCGCCGCTGCGACGGGGGAAAATAAAGCGGGGGGGGTGCGCCCTTCATGCCCTGCATCCACCGGACGAGGAACCGCCGCCGAGGGGGGCCCTCCGCGCCCCACTGTGACCGGCCCAAAAGCTGCCGCCGGGGCGGCCCCGCCATGGCGGGCCACCAGCGCGCAAGAAACCGTCAGCCGCAGAGGCCTCTCGGCGCCCTCGGAGCGGACGAAGCGCCGCCGGCCGCGTCCCGCTCGACACCGGAGCCCGTTGTGAGGTTCTGAAGGAGCCCCAACGGCCCCGCGCCCCCCCCGCCCCGCGGAACTCACCGCCGGTTGGACGTTCTCAGCCGCGCGCCGGACCTGCCTGCGGGACACGCGGGGGTGC
>JASSUY010036273.1:0-39987 GCA_032466535.1 Forpus xanthops
CTCATGGCAGGGGATTGGAACTGGAGGAGCTTTAAGGTCCCTTCCAACCCAAACCACTGCATGAATTTGTGATACATAGGATGGATTGAAAATCAGCTATTGCATGTGACAGAGCCCATGAGACCAACGGATGGAAACAGCAGCTCTGCTCCAAGTTAGTCTTTCCTGCGAACTGCCACTTTTTCACCTCCTGTTTACTTTGGTCTGTTCCACTACTGCATTATATGCAGTAACAGAGAAGAGAGCTCAATGTTAACCCCACTTTGCACGATGCACCGCCACAAAAACCCGTCTGTTTTAACGCAAACTCCACTTGCCACAGTGCTAATGATAAAGATGAATTTCCCTCTGCACTGCCAAAGGAGTGAGCGGGATTGGAGCAACGTCAGCCCAGCCTGGTCAAAAGCTGGTTCATCACTCTCCAGGGCCTTCAGCTCAGGTTGAGGAAGAGTGCAAATGGCATCCAAGAGTTCAGCAGGAGAGAAGCACATCAGCTCCTTTGCCCAGCGAAGGAGTTCAAGTGGAACATTTCCCTGCCTGTGTCTTCGTGCAGTTACTCCATTAATTTAATTTGGTGAAAAAACAAAATCCTCCAATTCTGAGCCTCAATTCCTTATGATTTTCCCTTGCAAAAGCATTAGATCCTCCATTAACACCACGAGGATGTGGTAGTGAGGAGCAGGCAATAAGTAGAGAATGTCCAAATTAACCTAAGTCACAGTCTGGACTCATTCCTCTGTTTATGTTCATACTTAAAGAGGTTTAATTAAGCTACCACATCTTAAGATGGGATTTTCAAAGCTATATAAGTAATTTATAAGACTCCAGACTGCAAAGGGCAGTTGAGGCGCTCATGATTCTTTGAAAACCCTCAACTGGTGCAACAGAATTCATTTTCTCCTGCAAATTAGATGTGTATTTAGCCAAAATAACCTGGGGCCACGTACAGAAAGCAGCTAGATGATCACTACCTAAGCATCAGGGCTGAAAGTTGCGCATTCAGATTTTTACTGCTGTGTTCACATGTCAAAGCATCAAACATCCAAAGTGTAAAAGTCATAAGAAAGAGAAAACCAAGGCATCTTCCAATAAGGAGTGTTTGGGCACAGTCACCCACTGGTGACCAACATACCGATGAAATCAATCAAATAATCAACCAAATCTGAGCCTGGCCAAATTCTTCCTCTAAAGCTTTAGATCTGTTTAAGGTATTTAAAATAATCTAAGTCCTTATATTGGCACAAGCTGTTTAAAATGATCTAAGGCTTTAGATTGGTTTAAGCTGCTTAGGCAGCTTTAAGGTTTTAAAAAGGTTTAGGCTGCTAAAAAACATTCCCCAAAAAGCCAGTTGGGTTGACTGTTGGGTGCTGGCTGGACCATGGATGGATGGTGCAAATGGAGAACATTGTACACAGGAGTCAAATACTGTAGTTGCCACAAGAGTCAAAGTCAATCAGTATCAAGCCTACAAACGATGAGTTATTGGTGAAGTGTGGGAGGAGCATCATGCCATCGTTATAGTACCAAAAAGTCTGTCTTCTTTAGAAATAAAAACAAAACCAAAAGGCATCATGAAATGACACAAAACCACCCAAACTTTGTGTCATCAAACTGCAGTATCACTTGTCCTGCATCACTGAAGATTACACTCATCTGCAAACCCACAGGTAGCTCTGGGGACACAAAATCCAAAGTGCCCATGAGGTGCTGGAGAAGCTCAATAACAACACCCCATCAGCTACATAGGTGATTGCCTTCAGCAATGCTTAGGAATAGGAAAGGCCAGAGAGACTCTTCCAAGAGGCCATGAGGGGCTCCACTCTCATCTGCACTTTTGCAACACTAAATTATACCCACTGCAGTAGTGTTTCTGCAAGGAGCACACTTAACCCCACACTTCAAGTTAACCACCCATCTCTCTGAATGCAGAGCTCTCAGCTTCCTTAAGACCTCCTCAGCAGGTACAGTTGGGCTCAAAGCATCCCCAAAATCCCCAGAACACCTTCCTCCATGCGCCTTGCTCCAACTCTACACCATGGGCTCTGTGATCCCTACCCCAGTGAGACCTTTCTCCAGCCCCAGCTCTGCCAGGGCATGGGAGAGCTGCTGGGGCAAATTCAGCCCCAAACCAAAGCTTCAGCCCCAGCCTGAGATGAGCAGTCCAGAGCAAAGCTCAGCCCTGGCTCCCAGGAGCACAGCATCCAATCACAATGTGGAATCATCACCCATCCCTTGGGAAGCTTGAATTTCCTTCCTGAAATACTTCCTAGGAAATCAGGGCAACTTTCCTGCTCAAGAGCACACCTTTTGCTAACAGCTGCAGAAACACATCTAAGTCTTCTTTAACCACTCACATCAGGTCTCGTTTCTGCCCTGTGGAGGGGACGGTTCCATCCCTCCATGCCATCTAGATGCAGCAAATGCAGTTACATTGGGACAAAGAGCCTTTTTTTAGCCACTCGAGCAGAGGCACTGTGGTACACAGCCACCCTCTGGTCTCATTTACACAAACATAAAGGCAGAGCATCTGGCCATGTGTCAGAAGTCTTTAATTACATGATCGAGCTTATCTTAAATATCTATTTATTGAAAGTTGTAAATAACACAAGATTGCATTCTCCCTGACAAACAGCGCACACACAAAAGGAAGTTATGATTACATATTCAACCTAACGCTTTCTTAGGCTGTCTTTTGATTGCTTAACTTTGCAACCTTTATGTGATATTAATGTAGGCGGCCTCTCCCCTCCCTCCACCTTTGCAGTTTGCTCTTGAGTATCAAGTTCATTTGATCATTATTCAGTCATGGAAGAGCCAAAGGAGGTTTTTCCCCATAATCAAGATTTTTATCCCCAATATCCTCTTATTTTTGACCTGGAACTACGCTTCCTCAGCCAGCATCAGGTCTGAAGCAGCTTTTGCAATAGCAAACACTGAGCAAAATCCAAATGGCTCAGAAAAACAACACATAACCATTGACAGAAACAGCAACAGAAGTCCGTCATGTGCAGTTTGCTAGCAAATTAGCCCCTTGGTTTTCAATTTACCCAACCTTTTCCTCTGTAAGGAACAACATACTGCTCAGGGATGGGGTCATGCCTCAAATGTGTCAGCAGCATCCCCAAAGAACAGAAGAACTGTGGATACACACTAACTACAGCTTCCTTTGAGCCCTTCCTCCCTGAGGATTAGCAGATGATCTGCAAACTCCTCATAAGTGATAACATCACACCAGGAGACAGTGCTGGAATTGCAAGGCAGCACCGGGAACCCATGGGCTGGCTGATGGACCAAGCAGGAACATGCTCCCGCTGCACCCCAAAATCCCAATGGCAAAAGAAGCACAGGTTCTGCCAGCTGCAGGCATACAAATCACAGGATTTCTTTAGCTTTATCATAACTTGTTGTATTCCTGCATTCATCATTTAGTTTAATTCCAGCTAAATTTGCTATTCTGGGAATTTAAGTAGCTTCCTGGTATTCCCCATGCAAGTTTTCCTGAACACTTCAGAGTTCTGGTGTTATTTACATTACCATAATGCCTTATTTACATTATTGATCCCTGCCAGTTGGCGAAGGGGTACTGAAATCAGAGCATGGAAATACAATAAAAGATGAAATGAGCACAGAGCTCATCCCTGAAGCATCCCCATGAACACAGTCCTGTGCCTTCTGCTTCATGGCCACGGCTAACCAAGCTCTGGACTGCCCAAGTTCACTGCCATTGCCCCAGTTCACTGAAGGGCACCTTCTTTCTGATTATATCATCCCATCTGTACTATAGAACACCCTTAAATCTCCACCAAGACCAAGGTCCAGTGACACTGGGCTCTCCCCAAACAGCGCAAGAACTTCCAGCCGCATCTGTGCTACACAACTACCCATAGCACTGGCATTTGCTGAGGTGCCAACAAGGAAATGAAGCCAAAGAACACATTTTTTTACCTAACAAAGTGATAGATTTATGTAAAAACAGGGAAAAAAGGAATCTTTCTCCTCCTAAACTGCCTGTAGTGCAAGGAAACACAAGAGACCATGGGCAGCATCAACCGACCATCAGCCATGCCCTTGCATTGGGTATGTACATGTGCCTTGATTCATGGGCATGCAAGCAGGCATTAGCTGGAGGAAGGCAGGTCATTTCAAACTCTATGCGATTTAGAAGCACAACTTTCAACAGGACTTTTGCTTCCAGGTCCCCTATGGCTTCACAAAGGAAAACTAAATCACACTGACTCTTAATACATAGCAGAACAGAGGAGTAACGTAATACAATTTATACCCCAGCTGAGAAACATGTCTTTCACTATCAACCAAGCCAGGTATATATTCATCCTTCCAAAAAACAACCCAATTGCCTATAACACCAACATCTTCCATTTGCTACCTTACTTAAGCACATTCCCTTCACTCATCAGGGAGAAGACTTCTTCCACTGCATAAAATTGCTTTGAATTAATCAAGGTCATCATCAAATGCAACTATCAGTAAGACAGACATTACCTACACTCGCTGGAGACATCCCTGTCACAGAGTCATCTGGAGGATTCATTTCTAGCAACAGATTCATTGCAGCAAACAGCTTTCAGAAGAAACCTGGCCAAATTGCTTTTGAACAGCCACTGAAACCAACACAACCTGGTTGGCTCAGCACTTCCTGCTCTTCCATAAAGCTCACTACGATGCCAGGACCACACACATAAAAATAAAATATGAGTTAAAGCAACCAAAACTGGGGTGGATGGGGAAAACTCTGCAGCCTACAGGACTGCAATGACTCTGAACATGACACAGAATCAGTTAAAGGCCATAAGGAGAGAGATGAGGGATGATAAATTAATTTTCATGGACTAAAACACATAGGCAAAGAGGAGCTGTCTGGTGAGGGCTGGAAAAGCCTTTGAAACACAGATGACGTGGGATGGATGCGGGTTAGAGGGATCAGAGCAGGATGGGATGATGTTAAGTGCAGCTGAGCCCATCCCAGGAGTCTGCTCTTTTGCACATGAGCTTTTATTTAGAAGACCATATGAGCTTCTATTGCATCTCAATTGATTTTTCCTTTGGTTATTTCTAACATATTAGACCTTCAGATTTCAAACCCATCACTCAGAGGTAGCACCTCCCAGGATATACAAAACATGCTTCAACTCTAAAGGCAACTGGAAGAAGTGGGCTAGAAGCTTCATTTGCAGCAGAGGTGTGTTTTGAAGGACTCTGAGATCATCCCTGACATCACCGTGAGCAGTACTCACCTTTCTCACTCACACTTTAACAGAACAATACGTTCAGCAGTGACTTATTCTCAGCAGATCATTTCTTACATCAAGGTTTATTCATTTAGCTCTGCTGGCAGCCCCCAGACAGGAGCTATGAGTCAGCAGGAGCCCTGGGCCCTTCCTCAAGGGACACAGGAAATGGTCCAGCCACCTGTGGCTGTCTCCTCCACAGCATTTCATTGACCAAGCTCCATTCAAAGATGCCCATGTGTCCCACACCAAGAGCTGCCAGAGTGACGGATGGCACATGCGAGGGGAAGCAAAGACAATCTCTGCACTGCACTGAAAATCTGTGCTCTTCAAGGGGTGGACAATCAATCTCATGACCCATGGGATTCCAACACAGGGAGCTTTGCAAGTAGCCCTGGAGCAGCAGGGCTGTGGGATCCTCCTCTCCCAGCTGCAGGAAGCAAGCCAGCACCATTAGGGTCAGGGTCATCAGAGCATCCTGAGTTCCAACAACCCATCCAGAGCAGCCCCAGGCTGGGACCTGCAGCTGGGTTCCTCCTGGGGACCATCCTAGCAGCTATTTCTGGGGCTCCCTCTGCTCCCAAGGGACACCAGCAGCATCCTTTGTCCCTTGGCCACGAGGGCTTTCACACGCAGCCCTCTGAGAGCCTGAGCTGCCCACGCTGCGTGCAACGTGCCTCAATAAATCATTCAAGTCTTTGGTAACAGCAGCTGGCTGTGGTGTTTGCCTCCAAACACCCCGGAGCACCCATGCTCCCAGGCGCTGGGATTGCTCTTGCTTCTCACAGCAAGGATCAGTTGCAACAGAACACGGCAACAGGGATTATCTATACAGTTAAATATATGCTCTTCCATGCATTTCCCCATGGCACCAGTGTCCACCCAGCAAATAATTACCTAATAGAAAAAACCTGCAGTCTACAGTCGGAGTTTAGAGTCTAAACTTATTACTTGTGTTTCCAGTCTGCCAGGGACCCACACTGAGCTGTTGGCCAAGTGGTCCCCTCCTCTCCGTTTCCCACACAGAAGAAAATAATGCAGAAAAGTTAAATGGGAACACAAAAAAGGCCATGCTGCATCCAACCCCCCCTCCACTCAGTTAACCACCGAGCTTAGAGTTGAGCAACTCCATGACTTACATTGCTGCTGCATTTCCATTCCTGGCGTGAAAGTCTGAGCTTTTGAAAGAAGTGAATGAAGAGATTTGGTCTGTGAATTCTCCGACATCCCTTTTGCAGGAAGGTCAGGGATATGGTTAAATATGGGTAAGGAACTCTCAGAGGGTTTTGAAGATCCCCTTTGGATAACAACGTGCACCTTTAAACAGTCCAACAGCATGCTGGGATGTACTTTCCCTCACTGCATCCAACCAACCCACCTTATGCATCACCCTGAACCGAGCCAGCTGCAGGTATTAAGCTTTACATGGAGAAAGGAGGTATTTTTTAGCCCTGAACAAGTCTAGAGTGGTTTGTGCTGCTACTAGCACAAGGCAAGAAGACTCATTCCCAGCTGGTCCAATTAAAAATGATGGGTTTAGGTCAATACTTTGTTCCTGCTCTCCTGGCACCCATCCCTTCCTCACCAGCTCTGTATGATGAACAGAGCTGAGATTTCTGGGAACTGCTGGGCCAGCTCCGGGCCAGGTGGAAATCCAGAATTTAAAGTTACCCCAATGAGGAGACTTTTAAAGCCTGTGCTCATCCAGAAGTCCAGAAAGCTTCTTGGCCCACCAACAGCTATCTCAACACCCAGCAAACATCCTTATGTACATGGCACGATTGAACAGGACAGCCACAACCTTGACTAGAAATGAGCCGAGATGCTGCAGAGCCATTTGAAAGCCACAACCATGCACATCATGTATATTCATAAGAGTTTTACAACTGTTTCAAACAAAGTTATGAGCGGCATCCTTTGCAAGCACAATGCAACTGGAGAACCCAGGTTCCATAGCCTTGGAGAGCAACAGTTGCATTCCCCTTCCTCAGGAGGTGATGAAAGGATAAGCAACAGGGTGATGCAGAGCCAAAATCTGCTGTGTCCTGCTCAAACTGCCAGGAGGAAGGTTTGGGCTGGGCAATGCATGAAAGGTTTCCCTAACCCCGTGTTCCTCCGTGCAGGAGATATTTGATAGGAACAACGCCGCCTTCCCATCCTCCCCTCCTCAGGTACCTCTGCTTGGGCTTTCTCATCCAAAACGCTTCCCACCAGCCCGAGCAGAGCAGGAGCTCAGGAGCGGAGATGAGCAGTGAGCTCCCACGTGGCACCGGTCTGCAGAAGCCCTGCTGAGCGAGCGAGCTGGCTGAGAAGAGGCAAAAATGAAGACAAGGGAGGATTTACAACCTCCAGGAGATAAAAACCCCACAGCATTGGGCACACTCCTCCTTTGACACAGTGTCAAGACCAGAAAGCCCCTTCCCCACAGAACCACACAGCCCCAAGTGCACGCTGAGCATCACTGTCTCCAGTACGAGCAAGTGCAAGCTTTGGGGAAGCATCTGTTTTCTTTGCATCTCAAAGCACCCATCAGCATCCAAATTTGCCTTTTCTAGCAGAGGAAGGCAGGGGAGGACCCACTGCACCCAACCAGAACCAGGCTTAGAGAAGCATTCCCCTGCTGCTGGCTCCAAAGCAGGATTTAATCCCTTTCTCCTGTGTATACCCCATACGAAACTCCTAGTTGTGAATTCCTTGCTTCTGGAAAGGAGGGGAACAGAACAGACTACATGTTCAGCTTTGATTACTCTCTATCTGTCAGGTGAGATATTCACGAGTTCTCTTTCTAGGAAGCCTTAAGGGGTTGTTTATATGAAATCAGTGGTTTATTTCATGTGCTGCCCACCCTCAGATTGCACAATTAACTGAGGAAAACTTTTCTGCTGATCCTTTCCTTCACAGGCAAAAAAAAAAAACAACCCTCTACAAACCATCTTGCACACAGAGAAAATAAAGATCCTGCCCAAACACACTTAAACCCCCTGAAACAGAAACGCAAGCTCAAAGGAAAAGGGCTGATTTCTGCCCTTGCACGTTCATACTGAGGCAGAAGGAGCTGGATCCCAGCAAAGGTTGGATTTGGTCCTTGGAGGGACCACTGCAGTCCCTGCTGCAAGCCCAGTTGTGGGAATACAGCAGAAAACCTGGAGCCCAAGCGGGAGCTGTAGCCGGGTACCGCATGGGGCTCCTCCACCTGCCTCGGTGGAAAAGTCGAGCTCCTCGGGAAAGGACAAACCTCGGAGGATACCACCCAGCACTGCCCGCATCCAAGCACATGCATACAAGTAGACGGGGTGTTAAAGAAAAGCCATCTCCCAGGCTTTGTGCAGGAGAAAGGGGTTCAGCCTTAATCAGGGATCTAGCTGCTAAAGCAAGGGTCGGAATGTTATTTTAAGCTATATTTATACAAGCTGGAACACCAGGTAACAGCTGCTTCTGCTCCACAGGGAGTCTAAAGCAGGATGGGATGCAGAGCCTCGGCACAGGCACCCAGCATCACCCCAGGAGGACCAGGCTAGCCATGGAGCAACACGTCTCTTTTCCCACCGAGCAGGATGCCTGGTGGAGGTGCATGCTCCTCTGCACTCCCCATCATCCACATCGATACCACACATGACATCCACCTCCCACCAGCAAGGGGGGGGGGGGGAATAAAATCATAACAATCATCTATGCACATTGGGAGAGAACGAAGTTGCTGTCAAGCGGCGCTAAATTCATATGACAGCCAGGGCTAATTAAGCAGGAGCAAAGTCACTGCGAGCGTGGCAGGGACAGGGTTACAGGCTGGCCCTGGGCTGATTGACACCGCTGAGGTTACCTCGGGCTCGGGGAGCTTGCTCATCCATCGCCATGCTCGGCAGGCAGCGAGGCCACCCAAGGGATATACACACGTATAGATAGATATAGAGCTATATATGCACACTCCGCGTGCAGGAGGCGAGCGTCTCGCTGGCAACCTGACACCTTTGGGGAGGCAAAATGGAATCTCGCCGTCCGGTTGTGCACCCGCAGCAAGGGAGGGAATCGGATAAACCATCGGCGAACGCACACGCAGAGAACAGGGAGAAGCAGCCCACAAAAGCCCCGGTGCCTACCTTTGCTGGGGGGCAGCAGGCAGATCCCGGAGCGCTTTGGGTCGGTGGCTGTTCCCTTCCTTAGGAAACGTTCTGCTCAGCCGGTGCTATTTGCATTCTTTCATTAGCACCTGTTTCAAGTGAGGAAGGAGAAAGCTCATTACAAGAGCAGCTTCCTTGCGCAATAAATTATTCAAAAATAAAGCAGAGATGCTGCCAAATAATAATAACGCGAATAAGAAGAAGAAGAATAAAAAAAAGAAACCCCAAAACACATGGATCTGAAAGCCCAAAGTAGGCAGTTTAATAATGGGAGGTCTTGCAGGTTGTGAGCATGCTCCAGCCGGAACAAATCCTTCCTCTGTTATTCCTCTGAATAAAAATAAACCACCATCAAGAAACCCAAACGGAAGCTTCCTCCTCGAATCCCTGCTGCTGAAGAATATGGACTAAACTCAGCCCGAAGACGCAGACTCTAATCAGCAGCTGGTTTCGGGCTCCAAAGCCAGCCAAAGCCTCTCTTGTCTTTTCCCACTATGAGTCTAGGCCTTTTTGAAAAGGGTTTTAACCTTTTAAAGCTACAGCGCACCAATTATCACTTCTGGAGGACTGTCACTCAACGGCGCAAATAGATTACTAAAGGAGCGGCGGCGGCACGGAGGGAGCAGGGGGAGGTGTGGTTTGCACAGGGAGCCTGTCCTCGGGAAAACTGTTGTATGATTATTTGGTTTAATAGGGCTCTTCCCCCCTCCTCCTCACCCCTCTCTTTGGGAGGATAATACATGGAAAACTTGCCACCCAGCTCTTGGATAAATGCACAGTCATTATAGAAACCAACAGCTGCTGGATGCGATTCAGGGTGTCGGAGGGACGCTCCTCAGCAGGGTTAACTCGCAACTGAATTTTAGGGATTAACAGTTTCCGGCCCAGGCGGTGCTGTGAGAGGGTTAATTACATGCAGAGAGGAGCTCTGTCAAGTGCTTCCCATCAAACTAAGGATCAGACTGCAAAGTTTGAGCCGAGCAGCCCTGGCACAGCAATAAAGCGTTCTTCCAGGAGGAGGGTTTCGGGGTGGGTTTATGTTAACAAACCGAACCAGAGCCCCCCCCAGAAAACCTCAGCTTTCCAACAACCAGCACCGCAAAGCACCGCTGGCCCCGTGCGCGGCTCAGCTCCCACAGGACAACGTGGAGCCAAGTATCCCATGGGGGATGAGGGGCGATGGGCTCCCAAGCCTAACACCCCACGGCAGCGTCCCCCAACGCCTCTCCTGGTGCCAGCTGCACCCGGCCCACCTTGGTGGCAATGGCATCCTCCTGGTCAGGGAGCAGAAAGCAAGGGGCCATCCCCGGGGGTGCTGCGGCTCCACGTACGACACTCCTCTGTGGCCAGTCCTTTCTGCAGCCCCCGGCATGCAAACCATCGGGAGCAAGCGGTCCTCCCGCCCTCACCCCCCTCCTTCCTCCTCTTCAGCAGAAAATCATCGTATTTCATGTGTCGCTGCTCCAGCCTCGCCAATTGGCTGGGCACTCGCAGGCGGAAATGTCAGGAGCAACCCAGCATCGCTGCCTGCCCGCGGCCACCCGGTCCCCCCGGGTCCCCAAAGCACAGCCCGGGGCGGGGGGCACAGGGCTGACCATCACAACCGGAGGGGAAAGGGTGTTCGGTGTTTGGGTCGGGGTTTTCACACCGCTCTGGCTCTGCTCCGCAGGGATGCAGGCTGCCAGCAGCTTGACCTTGACCCGCGCGGCTGCGTTGCGCTGCCAGCAAGAAGCGTTTTCCGGATGACGGAGACCGAACACATCTGCTGTGCTCCATGGAGACACTTCCCTCTGCACCCGGACAAGGCGAGGGGCCACGCTAACACCCACTGCAGCACTGGCTCCGTGGGCGCATCGCAGGTACCGTGTGCATGGGAAAGAGCCGCTTTCCCTTTTTTCCCTCCCGTTTCCAATGTCAGAGCATTGGTTTACAGCTTGTCTCCTATCTCCAGACCTTTCCAACAAGACTGATCAGCCTATTTCTTTATCACCGTAATAGCTGGAGAATCTGGGGTTTGGAAAGAGGAGCCTGCCTGAAGTTTCCCAGCGTGGAGCAACGGCTGAAGTAGGAAGACAGCCCAAGACTCATCTGATCGTTTTCCTTCTTAAAGCAAGGGAAAAGAAGTCCAAAACTCTTGGGAAATGAGCAGTGGCATGGCAGAAAGGACTAATCCTGATGAAAACTGTCATGTACCTCCTCTGCAAACACACCGCGTGGAAATGAGAGGTGAACACATCCATGAGACTGAAAAATGTTCTCCTAAGGAGAAACCGAGCCAGATTTTCCTGCTGGGCATATGAAGAGCATAAAGGAAATAGAGCGGCCAAAAGCCAGCTTTTAGTTTGTGGCTGCTTACAGTGCATGAGAAAATTTACAACCTCACAAAAACAGAAGAGGATTTGAGTGCGGCATTTATGGCACAAATCAGCTTATGAAAGCCGCAGTTATCTACTCATTGTGACAAGAATTGGTAGTAAATGGGCAATATATGGGACGAAAGAGCCAAAAGCTCCAAAGCTTTCTTATCTGGCCATCCAACAAGTACCCTAAGTCGTCAGTGAATGCATCCAGCTCGAGGCAATGCCCTCCTGCAAGGGGAGCTTGGCTGTCACCATTCCCACCATCCACAGTGACCTCTACCTCCCTGTGTCAAGGCAAGTGCTTTGGCACAGCAGAGGCTCACCACCACTGTGTGTCACTATAGGCATTAAAACAAGTGCAGTAAGAGGGAAGAAAGTGAGATAATCAGTCTGTTACACAAAAAACCTACTGTTTGAAGTCCAGAGCAAAGGACACGGCTCTTTTTGCTGTTCTCCCCTTCCAGGTATCAAGAGGAAGCCACACAACAAGACGTTTCATCACCTACACCAACCTGTCCTTCATGTAACAGATGACCCAGGTCTATCGTGGTAGGTCTGCAAGGTGCCATGCATGAGAACCTGGTGAATTAAAGGAGCTATAGAAGTGGTATCGCCACATTGCCATTGTGCTCCTACCAGCATCATCACCCTTGCATGAGCCCAGGTGTCCATGTGTCACCATAATCTACCACATAGACTTTGAGAAGCAACCTGCTTCATGCACCTTGCTTTCCACACCTGCAAGTCACACACAAGAATAGCTGTGCTTAAAGTCACGGCAGAGTTGACATCTAAACTCCTACATGACTGGTAGCAAAACCAAGAGGGACCCTTCATCAGGGTCTGTAGTGATAGGACAAGAGGTGATGGGTTTACACTTAGGAGAAGTTCAGGTTAGATAAGGGAGATGTTCTTTACTGTGAGGGTGGTGAGGCACTGGCACAGGATGCCCAAAGAGGCAAATGCTCCATCCCTGGCAGTGTTCAAGGCCAGGTTAAACAGAGCCCTGGGGGACATGGCCTACCATGAGATGTCTCTGCCCATGGCAGGGGGTTGGAATTGGATGATCTTAAGGTCCTTTCCAACCCACCCCATTCTATGATTCTATAAGGAAGCATAAGAGGAACACCTTTGCTGTTTTGAGGCATAATCTTCACCGGTGGCTGTTCAAGCTCCCCTCTGACCCCACACAATTTTTAGGTGATCCTTCACAAAAACACCTTCTAGAAGGTGACACACAAGTTGCAGGAAGACCACAACCACTTGATTCACCCTTAGAAACACACAGCAATGAAGCCAGCCTCAAACCAATTAGCTAACTAGGTTTTCATCCTTTCCATATGTGCCACTTTGAAGTTGCATCACCCTTTCTTCCAGAAAACCATGTTCAAGCAGCACCCATGCAGGTGCTTTGTACCAATTACCTCAGATCTTTGTTCCCCCTTTTAATCTTAATGGTGATATGAATTCAACTCTCCTCCAGCATTCTGAGGCTTTCCTAAGCAGTTCAAAACCCGTTATAAATCAATATTATCAGCAGGGAGAATGCCTTGAATAGCAATGGAAAGAGCTGCATTACAAATCAGCCACATCTTCACATGCTGAGCAGGGTCTGAAACCTGGGAGCCCCCAGTCCCGATGGGTGCATTAGTTCACTACTCCCTATGCAGTGAAGCACACCCTCATTAGAGGTGACATATGCCACAAAACCTGACCTAATAAGTTCTGTGGGGCTTATTAGTTGGGCTCCATGCTGGTGCTGGGAACTAACAGGACTGCAAAGCCATCCTGCTGTGTGGCCAGGGAGGGGACCCGGTTGCAATCAGTGAGAAGAGGAGGCAGGAGTAGTGGGATAAGCCAAAACAAAGCATCAAAGCTATTAGTTTTCCACTTCTTTTTGAGGCAAGACTCACTGCTAGGGCACCGAGCCACTGGCTGTCATTTAGAGGTCAAAACCATTCACTCCACAGCTCATTCCTCCTTCTTTTTCTCCCATGAAAGCAGTCACAGATAAAATTCACAGTTGAAAACAATCTGACACTTCCCTGTGGATACTTTTCTCTTGATAATAGTACCCTGTTTCACCCTAACCAAGTAGGTAGAGAAGGAGAGAAGTACTGGGGCCAGCTTAGAACTCATCCAGAACTTTGGGAAGATTCCCAAAGGGCAGACTACCCCTTTCCTCATGCCTTGTGCAGTGCATAACCACAGTGCTATGTACATAGAGTGCACAGTACAATGCACATTGCTCAGCAGGATGAGTCTGCGCTCCTTACATGGGAATTCATGGCTCTGATATCTAATGGGGATTCTCCTGTGAAAAATGGGAGAAACATGAAAGATCCCATTTTTTTTGCCCCTTTTTATTTACCTGCTTATCAAACCTACTCAACTGGAAGCAGAAAGCTGCATTTCCTTTAATTGCTAGCTTCATTAATGCTCTTGGGATCAAAAAGGCAAGGTATGAGCTTATTCTTCTGCTTTTCTTCTTTCACTTAATAACAACTAATGAAGATCCAAGGGCAAAGAATGGCTTTGCTTTTGCTGCCTTCATGGGACCTAATACAGCAAAACAAATAGGATTCCTGGTGCCACTACATAACACATTGCATTTGGGTTACATACTGTGGTTTAGGAAGATGCAGAAGATAACAGCTCATACAAGGAGAAGGGATAAGTTGTAACCAGGGGAACAGACCACAGGGCTGCGAGTGCTGTCAGAGCCTCAAGTGCTTTGCCTTAACCAAGAGGCTGGATTTTGATCCATCGCATCTCAGCACTCACGTTGCTCACTGCAGCTGAGGAACTTGCACAGGAGCAGAGTGGGATGGAATAGATAAAGATGCTGAGGGCTGCCTCATAGAAAACGTAAATCAATAGTAACAAGAAGTATAAGAGCTTGTGCGCAAGTGGTTTATGATTTTGCACAGGGGTGGGAGCCTCTGTATCCCTTTCCCCATCACTAACCCCATGCCCTGCAGCCAGCCCTAATGGGTGCCCCAGGGATTGCCAGGAGCTCTGAATGAGGCTGCAGAAGTACCCTTGGGGAGGTGCTGAACAGAGAAGTCTCACCACTCTAATAAAAGGCAATAAGGATCACTGAGGAAACCTAAGCCTATTTTATTACCAACCTCACCATTTGCAGTGGAGGTAGTTTGGGTTTTTAATTCTTTCCTATTGCTACAAAGGATGGCAGTTCTCTACTGCAGCAAACTATCTGTAGAGTATACGTTTGCCCAAGATTCCCATTACATCATCTGTCCTCATTTTAAAGTACATATGTAAAAGGACACACACACACATATATATATAAGCTTGTCTTTACACCCAGATGAACACACATTAACTGTGACTGATTAAAGAACTGCAAGCATCTGCAATATTTGGACTATTTTGGCAGTGCTCAAGGCCAGGTTGGACAGAGCCTTGGGTGACATGGCCTGGTGTGAGGCAGCCCTGCCCATGGTAGGGTGTTAGAGCTGGATGATCTTCAGGTCCATTACAACCCTAATCATTGTAGTACTCTATCTAGTTCCACTGATCCGAAGTTACAATCCAACACCAGAACATTTAGGTTTCAGATTAGAAAATGAGTTGATATCAGGGAGAGTTTTCCTGTTTTTACTGAGCCCCCAACATGGTGCTTTTCAGATCAGGCACATTTTTGCCCAATTAACTAAGTAACCAGTGTAAAAATAATCCAACCTGCCATTGTACTATAGAGAATACCAAAGCACAGGAGGGACAGCTATAAAAGCTCGAGAGTGTTCTTGTTCTCATGTTGTTTTGGACACTGAACAGCAATATCTTGCACCTCAGCATCCATCACCCCAGTGACATTCAGGGACACAGGCATTAGCTTCCCCTTGCTCTCCATGAAGCTGCTGCCAGCAGAACCCTGCAGTATTGATTCCTCATCTCCGCTGTCTCACCACTGACTTCAGTGGTTCTCAGGGCAAGTTATGGGGCTCTTTAATACTCCCAGTTGCACTAAAGGTTCTGATGATCTCAACCATTGGGAGAGATGGGAGGGATGAGAGGAACCAGCCTCTTCAGAAGAAATGATTTGTTAAGAAATGACATTACAGTGGTATATGAAGTTTGATGAATCACATCATGATTCAACATCAGTTCTAGCCTGAATCCTGTTAGACAAGAATTGGTAAGCAATAGGGTGGGCTCTGCTTATTGTTGCAGGGCCACCCCCTCCCTTTAAGTCATTTCTTGTCCTCATCAACCAGAACATTATCCAATTCCTCTAAAGCACATACAAGATTGTGTTATCCCTCTACAAGAATCCATATTAACCCAACCACAGACAATAACCTCATCCCATTCAGTACAGGAAGCATAATAATCTCCCATGCATTAAAGGTCTAAAACACCATGCCTAATGTTAGAGGAGTCTCAAGCTGTTAAGCTACTACTTAACTACAGTAATTCACCATGAAGTCTCTCCCATAGCACAGCTAAAGAGTTGTTTGCACTTTCTAATAATGGACACGTGACTTCAGCATTTAATGAGTTCCTGAAATAACTGAACCAAAAGGCAAAATTCAAGAGGTTTTAGTGCCCAGGGAGAAAAAAAAATCATAATTAAAATAGGGAATGGGCAGAAGAATAAGAAAAAAGGCCGAGGGGTGAGGATAAATCATTTAGGTGGAATAGCGAGTGTATTGCTTGCCGGTCCCAAAGGGGGCTTAAGCATGACAGAAGGCAGCCAGCCTTGCAGTACATACTTGGGGCTCTACATCCCTTTTCCCCCCTTATTACCCTATATCACCAGGAGTACCGGTCCCTTGTCTTGGATTCACAGTGATGATTACAAAGAAGTAACAGCAAATCATTCACTTTGGTTGCACTTTCCCTTATGGCCATCAAAACACACAGTAGACATTAACAGTACCTCATTGCGTTATCACGGAATCATCTGTTCAAAAACATGCCAAAGAGGGCAAGCAGAGTGCAGAGATGCATTACAAGTTAGCATGAAAAAAGTCTACAGGTCCCCACTATGAGCTCTGCTATAAGTACAGGAACCGATAGTCCATGGTGCTGGTGTCTCAGCTGAGTCTGGAGTTGTCATTGATCCCAAAGAACCATCACCAAGGTAGATCTAGTATTAAAAGCTCTGAAACAGCCTGGCCACTCAATAGCCTGACTTGGGTTTTGGTTTTTGGATTTAAGCCCAGCAGAGGATTGCGTTATCTTCTGTTGCTGCACTGGAGCAAAAGCCAGTGCAAGTTGCACAGCGTTTGCCTTTCCATCCTCCCGTTGAGCCTCCTGGCTTGTGATGGCTTTCTGCAGCAGGGAAACAGCTTGCCCAGCACCAAACCCTAGGGCAGAGACTGCCTTTGGAGAAATGGAGAGACACAGATGCTACCAAAACTCCTCTGTAGGTAGAGATACAAACTCTGCTCTGCTTCAGAGGTAAGCTTATTTCTGGCACAGCGGCAGAGATGGGTTACTTGCTGGGTATGGGAAACTGGGGTACAGTGCATTTCTCCACACCATGCACTTTAACGTTTACCCAGAATGGGGCTGTGTTGCCAGCTCAGGGTTGCAGTATCTAAGGGGGATGCACACCAGCAGCGCTCAGATCCTGGTCTCATGGGTATGTAGGTATATCCAGGTCCAACCATGAGGAAGGATGGTCAGGCACTTCAGCATCCCTCAGTAACAAAGCCAGAAACAGTTTGGAGACTGGAGCAGCCCAAGCTGCAGGTTTAAATTGCATCCTAAGGATGGTCCTTGGCTGGTGCTTTCCTCTGAACGCAGTCCAGGCTCAACTTGAGGAGACCTTGTCTGGACAAAACCATGTAGAGACAATCAAGCACAGATGCTCAGATGCCTGTGGCAGATCCACTTCTACTAGCACAGACACTGGGCCCTCCTCATATCTATAACCCACTGAAGGATTACAAGGCTTGCAACTGCTCTAAGCTAACTCACCTCAGGCTATAAGCACCCATCAAAGGCAGCTCTCCACGGTACATCCAGGGCAGCAAACCCCACCTTTATTTCAGGGTTTGTCCATGCTTTATTTTCTTAGTTAAACACTTGTACCCATTTAATTCATTGGGTTTCTTCATAAAGAGCAGAAAACAAGAGAAAACTTGTGAATTTTTACATTAAAACCTGCAAGAAGATTTCATTTCAAGTCGAGCTTAAGGAAAGTAAATTACATTTTGGCCAAAGGCCAAGTTCTGGATTTCTAATTAACTTAATCAAACTTTTTCCACAGTGTGACCCTTGATAATTTATATAACCAATTTCACTGGAAAGGCAGAGAGAGAGAGCTCTGCACCAAATCAGACAGAAATAACTAATGAGTTCAAAGGATTTGTTTCATTAACCCTGGAGAAAATGAGTTCAGCAATGAGCTAAATGGTAGGAGCACACAAAAGGGATTAAATGGTTGAGTAAATGTCGTGATGGTAGATTTTACCTGAGATAAGCAGGTAACATTGAGTATTCATATAGGTAAAGCATGCATTTCACAGTAATATCAAGAAGTGACCAGCACACAAGAGGATTCAAGCGTGTGAGAATTTGTATCATTATTAGGCCAACTGAGCTGGCTAGAGCTGAAATAAATGGATCAACACATCTTAAACCTTGCCCTTTATCAGTCTTACCAGCTGGTCCATAGAAAGATATGGCCAGTCCTTAGGAAATCATGTAACACCTTTAGCATGGCAATATAGCAACGGAACCCATAGCATGGCAATAACAAATACCATGTCATTAATTCATACAAAGGATCCAAATTTCAGCTTTGGACAAGCCTGTTATTGCCAGCTTTATCAGGGGATAACTGTTTTATTTGCAGCTAAACAGACAGGCTTCTTGTAGAAGCAGTCACTGGGAGGAAATGAATGAAAACATCCATTGCAAAAACAAGTGAAATAACTCCAGACCATCACACTCAGGAGAAATGGCACATGCTGGACTGGGCTGGTCCCAGGGAGCTGGAGTAGGGTAACTTAGAATCATAGAACAGGTTGGGTTGGAAGGGACCTTCAAAGCTCATTCAGTCCAATCTCACTGCAATGATCAGGGACATGTTCAACTAGATTAGATTGCCCGGAACCACATCGAGCTTGGCCTTAAACGGCACTATTATCTTTGTCCTCTTCTAGAGACATCACTCATGCTACTCCCAAATAATGACCCAGGGCACCCTTTCTTCAGGTTTTGCTCTGTGATACTCCAGGACTGAAACCTGTGTCAAAGCTATTCATTGTTTTACTACAGAATATACTCCCCCTTTTTTATTGTCCTCTTCTTTACCAAGAGGGCAAACCTTCCTATCACCTTGGAGAAAGCCTTGCCCAGACATGTTGTTAGCCCCTCACTTCCAAGCTGCACAACTAAAGTCCTGAGCGATGTGGTGGAGAGAGGCTCTGCACCAAGAGGAGCCTGATATGAAAAACAAGAGCAGGGAATTAGAGGTGCAGAAGTGAATCTGGCTTGTTTAGCTGACAGCTAAGGAGTGTGATGCACCTACGAAACAAGGCTGTTCTGGTGACCTTTAGCAGCTACTAATTAAGCTTTAGTTCTACATAGGAACCAGAGCATGATTTACAGCATTGGCTACATGCGCTCTGATGCACATACATGTTTCACTACGTAAGTATCTTCAATAATAAAACAGACCTAATAGCTCCTCATAAGCCTGGTCTCAACCCAAGTTTTGCTTGCATTAGCTATGAGGACAGGGAGCAAGCAAAGCTTCTGGCAGCAGCAAAGCATCTTATATATGATAGCTCTCACTAATCAAACAAGTACCTTTTGGACCAGCAGCAAGAGCAATGGTGCATTCCGAGCTGCACCAGGCCTCTCTGCCTGAAGATTCCACCAAGGAAGCAATGGCCAGTTGCCATGGGTATTTCCAGTCCCAGATGACCAATGGAAAAGAATATAAATAGTAAAGCTTGGCATTGTAATGACACAACTATCAAGTCTGTAAATTACACCTTTGAGGCAAGAAGAAAAAGTCTTACAAATGAAGGGAATTTAGCAAAATCAGTTGAGGTAAGCTTAGGGATGGGAACAGAGAAGATGATTGGAATTTCCTTTCCTTTTGGGTGCAAAATCTGTGGGAATTTGCATCTTGAGAAAATGGGGGGTGGTAAAAAAATAATGACGAAAAGCTCCAGACTAAGTGGATAATGAAAACTTTCTCAAAGGATAATAGGAGTAGGCAGAGAGAACGTAGAGGAAGAGGAAGAGAAACAATCCCAAGGAAAGTTTCATCTTCAAAGTTGAGAAACAATGCTCTGAATGAAACCCAGCACAAGTCAAACTGAACTAGAGTCTGCAAAGGAAATTAAAGAAACCAGTTAAAATGTCAATGTTTCCTCCACATAAAATGAAAGCAAGAAAAGGATATAAGTCACTATAGGTAATACCGGGACTAAATAAAATCCAGGTATGCTCTGAACTGTACAATACTTTGCTTCAGATTTCAAGAGGAGAGAGGGCAAAGGCAGGATGTACAGTGGGAAAACATAGATGAAACTGGACCCAAACACATCGCTGCTACATCTAGGTCTTCATGGTCTATATCCCTTCTTGGGAGCATCAGAGGAAGCTGAGCGCATGCTGCTGACCTTGCTTTGTGGAACACAGCATCAGGGTCTTTTGAAACTGGACTAGAATATTAGTTATAATGACTTGTAGCCATGCATCCAGATGGAATGTTGATGACCAGAACTGTAAAGGGCATAAGAAATCCATCACCAGGAAGTCTCCCTCAGCCTTCAATAATAGGAGTATTAAATCAGGATCACCAATGGAACTGCTCTAGAATTGGCCTCCAGACCACTTTCCTGCAATATTCCCATAATGCAAAGCAGGAGGATTCTGAGTAAAATCCCTGATGAAGCAAAGAAGAGTCATCAATGAAGGAAAGTGAAATAGCACACAGGGGGAAGTGGACTCTGAAGACCAGAGCACTAATACTGGGATGGAGCTTCATGGCGTAGAGAATGAGAAAGTTCCCAAGAAAAGGAAGGCAGGGAGAAGGACTTTGGTTAGAGAAACTGGCTTTGGAAAGAAGGACTCAATATGCCAAAAGGTGAAGGACTCCAATAGGAAGCAGGAAAAGAAAATGCCATGTTAAAACATATCTGTCAACAGAAGGAGATATCCAGGTTGCACAAGGCTCTGATGTGACCTCACCAGAAATCCTTTTAACCATCTCTCAAAGAACTGATTTCTAGCAAAGATGCAGAGAAACTGTAATAATCACTGAAGCAATGGAGAACATAGAGCACAAAGGAAGCCTAAAAGAGGACAGTTTGACCTAGCAAAATGCAAGCTGAGAGGAGAGGAGCTGTTTCAAGGGCAATACTGGCACAAGATCAAATGGAGATAACGCAGCCAAGGGCTGAATTTAGCCTGCAAGTCTGGCATTGCCTTCAAAGCTTCTCTCCTAGAAGAGTAAAGGCAAGGATCTACAAGACTAAGGCTGGTCTCTTTGCAAGAAACCTGCAGGAGAACTTTGGCACTAAGTCAGAGAGAGCTTTGACCAGCTGAGCCATGGTCACCTGCCTGCACGCATCAGGGTTTGGGCTCACAGCAAAGCCCCATCATAAGCTATTCATCTTCATGCAGGAAGATGTGCAGTCCCCATCATCTCCAGCAAACCAGGAGCATGAGTATGGCTCCTCCATGGCTTTATAAACGCCATTCGTAGCAGAAGGCTTAAGTTAACCCTGGGTATCCTTATCTAGGTGAAAAATGTTTCAAAACCCACAATGGAAGAAAACAAGAAGATTTTAATAAGATTGTGAGGAATAAGCATTGCCTGTGGCACGGGAAGCAACTGGCCTAATGGTGAAACCAAAGCCAAGCCAAAACCAAATCCAAACCTGTAGGTAAGACAACGCAATTGGACTCCCCTAATCCAGGCCCAGCTGAAAGGCCTTGTTTTCTTCAGTGAGTTTTTCAGAGAACAGATTCTTGGTATAAGCAAAAGATTTAAACAATATTGGGCATCCGCTTTGCTTCTGCATGGGCCAAAGATAAGCAATTCAACTGGGTTGTTTGGTTTAGGAGGAACAACATAACACTACAGTTAAACATTTCAGGTGGGATTTCACACCATTTCCTTTGTGTCCAGCACTTGTTCCACATAACATCCTGCTTGGATTAAGGAAACATTCCCATTAAATTCAAAACTGTATCAAGCAGATAAAACGTAAAAACCATCCACTGTAATTTCTTCAGCAAGAGTCCTAATGTAGCTTGCCCATGAAAATGAGGTTTCAGACTGCATCATAGCCTTAGCTCTGGCACACACGTTTCATTTGCAAATGCCATATTCACTCTAGTCTCTTGTCTGGGATATTTGCAAACGGTACATGTTTGAAATGAGAGGAAATGATAATTTATTACCCATATTTTTATTTCCAATGCTGCTATAAGCTTTACTAAGTGTTTTTAAATGCATCCAGCTATAAAATTTATTCAAGTACCTCTGACAGAAGTGAGATTTACTGAGAGTAATTGTTAGTTCCATTGACATGATCCATGGATATAATTCTAAAGTGCCTACCAAATACATTTATGCATCTTTTAGTAAGAAAATGTTGAGACCCGTGGCTTGATTCCTCTCTGCTGACTGAATCACTGTCAACCTAATGGACACTTCAGAGATCAGAGAAGATGAAAGCCAAAATTCACTCCAAAATCTGAGCTTTCTGCTGGGTTTCTCTAACAGGCCTGGGGAAGCTGAGGACTCCTCAGAAAAACACGTCAAAATCAAATACTACATATATTACACATACAATCTGCTCCTATTGTGTCTTCTATGGCATTCTTATACCTGAAGAGCACTTCCTACAGGTCAGTGGCATGTACAGGAGGGGCAAACAAGATGGAAGCACAGAGGTCACAGCCTGCTCTTGGACAAGTCTGGGATGCTTTCCTCATGTGAAGTGTTTTCAGCCTTGCTGTCCTTTCAGGGGTCATTCCCCTTCATGGAACTGCAGTGGGCTACAGCATTTTCCCTGTGTGCATCCCTGTGGAAGCACTCCTGCCTGCGGGAGTCACGTGTGTCATTTTGAAGCAGGCAGTCTGTGGACTTTGTGAGAGTACTTGCTGTGAATTGCTTCTCAAACAGAGCCTTTTGGGGGGTTCATTTGCCAAGTAATAGTGTTTATACAGCGCTGTTCATCGAAGGAGCTCAAATCACAGTTAACAGGAGACATTCAAGTTTGCTCTTCAGCTCCCTCCACCTCAAAAAGAGAAGGAAACCCACAAACCAGAAGAAAGGAAATCTATCAGGAAAGCATTAAAAAAAACCATGTTGCTTTTCTGATAGGGTATAAGTTGTACAAAGTGCTTTGGTGCCAAACTGAGGACCAATGTGCTATTCCAGCTCTTGGCAGACCCTTGCAGGTTGGTGTGCACTACTGCTCACTCCTATCCACACTCCAGCATCTTAGTGAACAAAAGGCTTCTCATGCTCCAATACTGATAAATGAAATAAATCAACCACCAGAGCTGGTGCTGGCAGGTGAAAACAGGCATCCCCATAAGTGAGGCATGGTAACAAGGTTCATAACATGCACCTTGACAAGAGACCTTCTTACACTGCCACTGCTCTTTGAAAAAGTCTCTCCTAAAGGCAGGTCAAGTGCAACTTATTTGTGACAGAGTGAAAAGCTTTACCTAATAGTGCACTTGTACCAGTGAAGAGGATCTAAGCATCCTGAAAGAAACCTGGGCACTGCAGACTGGTAGGTCACTGCAAGCACAGCTACTACTGAGCTGTAGTCAAATGTCCAGGCCTCCACAGTCACTAGGGAAGATGTTTTATGGAACCCACTACAGACACTGCCTGAACAAGGTACAGAAATCCAAGAATTTCATGTTCTGATAATTACTTCTTTACAATATGATGGTGAGTTTAATGATCCATCCTCTCCACTCCTTCGCATTTAATGTCATAGGAAGTGCTTAATGAGGTAGTGGAGATTCCCTTAGAGATTTCCCATCCAAATATTGACCCAATCCTGTGTCCAAAAACCAGAGCTCAGCAGCCAAGAAAACTTTGGGGTTTCGGTAATAAAAGTACGCTGACATCATCTATCCCAACCTTCTGATCTTGCAAAGCAGGAGGTTTTCTTTCACTTTTCACCTTCCTAAAGCACAGTAGCAGCTGGTTTAGGTTAGGAATAAGCTCTTTTCAAAGTGGAGGCTCACTCCAAGAAGATGCTTTAAATCCTCACATACAATCTCTGCACATACTTTCTCTGCCATCCCCTCTTTCCCGCCTTGGATTAATTAAAGCCAAAAGCAAAACACACCTATTCAGTTGGAAATCAGTGGGAGCTGATGGCTTCTTACCACTT
Source organism: Forpus xanthops (assembly GCA_032466535.1). Lineage (NCBI taxonomy): Eukaryota > Metazoa > Chordata > Aves > Psittaciformes > Psittacidae > Forpus > Forpus xanthops. The sequence continues at coordinate 24,093 of JASSUY010036273.1, forward strand.
AACACTGGATAAAGATTTAAGAGCAACAGAAGCAATAGACAATTGCCTATGGTGGCTTCACAGTCTGGTACGAGCCCATTTGCTTCTGAGTTGTCCTGTACCACCCCACTATAAACTGACCACTGAGTGATGCAAATGATATATAACCCTAAATCACCCCAAAAAGCTGGAGGCAAGGAAACAAGTGGGGCAGGTTCGCATGGAAAGCTGCAGCTTATCCCCCAAGCATCCCTCACACCTGCTGGACAAGGCATTTCACCAGGATTAACACAGTGAATTTGCAACACTGAGTCCTGAGAATGAGAAACTTTCGAGGCACAACCACAGACGAGCTTCGCATGAATGGTCCCGCAGTAAAATAATGGCTCATAATGCAATTCATCTCCCCGAGTAAAAATAATAGGGATTAAACAAGAATTTCCCAGCTTCCAATGCAATCCCCTGCTGGTTACCATCACACCTTCCATTTCTCAACACTGGCCACAGTAATGTTTGGTTTCTGATTGCATAAGCTTCTCTAGAGTACTAACACTACAGGAGGAAAACCCATTCAGTGACCTCCTGCAAAAAGGGAAAAGTGCTTCAGGGCGGGTATTTTTGTGTGTTTAAATACAAACTTTAACTGTCCAATAACACCACAAGGAAGGGGCTGGGTGCTGCCACCCCAGCCATTTGGGTCATCAATAAACAAGTTCCCTTCTCCATGCTGCCCCAGCCCAGCTCTCTCAGCATGGCTCCAGAGCAGAGCTGCTTCAGCCCTCTCAGCATCTCCATGGCCTCCTCTGGACTTGCTCCAACAGCTCCACGTCTTTATTGCACTGTTGCCCCAGAGCTGGATCAGGACTTCAGGGAATCCTGCATCAGCTGCTTATAGTCCCTATTCAGAAATCATCCTTCCACTTACCTGCTCCAACTTACATCCTCCAGCTTCACTGCAGTTCTTCCACTAACAAACACAAATGCAATGAAGTTTTAAAGCCACTGAAGTTACAAAAGCTCAGTGAGAAGCAAAGAGCCATCATCAAGGTGCTTCAAAGCCTGACTGCCTATACATAGCCCCTGGAAGGTTCTGCACACCTATACACACACACACACTAAAAGGCTCATTTTCCCCTTACTGTTCCTTTGATCTTCATCTATCCCAGAGCTGGCAGGGCTGCACCAGGGTTTTGCTCCTCTCTGAACACCAAATAAACATATCAGAAACTTTCAATTAGGCAGAAGCTCTGGTCTCTGAGCACCCAAAGCTGTCACACATTGGCTTTAGGAGGATGAAGCATCATGGCTCCTTGGAAAAGCAGCAGCAACTGTGGGAAAGAGGAGGAACTGGAGATCTGGTGGCTCTGCCTGATGGGCAACCACTTAACAGGTCCCACAGTTTTTAAGTGAATAATTCAGATTACTTCTAAGGCTGAAATTCAAACGAGTTTAAAGCTTTGTGTGTTATCACATGTCACAGGACTATGGCTCCAAGTGTATTAATAGCAACTCCTGAAACTATTAATAACTGGATCCCAGCAGCTAATGTGTGTCATCTGCCCAGGGGTCTCTGTGCGCCAGCAAATGCCTGTGCCACCTTCCAGGTACATGAGCACCAAGCATCATAAAGATGAACAGAAATGGCGCATATAAACAGGCTGTGATGGTCCTGGGTGTAGAGCCCACGGCCCCAGCTGCGGGCACAACCTTGCACAGGCTGCTTATGAGCCCTGGGGCTTTGTGCTGACCATGCAAAACCCAAGGGCCTGGCAGGAGCCATCTGTGCTGCAGGCTGCTGTGTGCAATGATTCCCATCCTCTGCAGCAGCATCCCAAGCACAGTCTAAGATATTCCTAACTCAATGGCATGGTTGCAGTTTCTCATATGTGTTTTGTGACAACACATTTTTCAGCAGAGGCAATTCTATACACATATAAAATACTCATACAGGCATGCATGTGTGTATATATAGCTATGCATACACATATGGATATGCATAGAATGTACATTATTCAGTGACTCAGTGTGCAGCAGGTGGCTGCTTCACAACCAAAGCCCCTTTGCCACACTTGCTGCTCCCAGCCCCATACCCAGAAACCATGAGCTATTCTGAGTGCCAAGCTCTGCTTTCCTTTCATCTGTCTTTTGGGCTTCTCAGATTCACATTTTTGAGTCTTCTTCTGAAACATTACTACATGTTTTTTGCAGCCAGTCTGACCAAGAGCGCACACACAGCAAGGCTGGGCTTTTGCTGGGATCACTTAGGTATTTATCACCTAATCAAATGACATGCTTTCATCTGAGGTTCCAGCTACCCAACTGGTATAAATTGATTTATGTCTGCACATCTGAACCAGGCAAAGGCCAACCTCATTCCCTACGCTGCGTGATTTGGTCTCAGTTCTTCCTTTGGGGCAGCATCAGATTTTAATAGGGCCACCTAATCTGTGGAGGAAAAACGTATTTGCTGCAAAAATCTTCATGGATATCAGTTATTGCGCAGTTGTTTGTGCACAGGTATTGATAGCTGACGGATATACAGCTCTGAGGACAGAGCAAGACAACTACCATCTCCTGCAAGGCCAGGTAATGGATTTAATCCCAACACTAAAGGGTGATTCTCTGCAAAGGTGCTGAGGCGCTGGCACAGGGTGCCCAGAGAAGCTGTGGCTGCTCCATCCCTGCAGTGCTCAAGGCCAGGTTGGACACAGGGCTTGGAGCAAGCTGCTCTATGGAAGGTGTCCCTGCCCATGGCAGAGGTTGGAACTGGAGGAGCTTTAAGGTCCCTTCCAATTCAGACCACTCTGGGATTCTATGAAGGCAGCACTGAGTGTTCCATAACGGCTTCTTATCTGCTGGACAGACTAGAAGATCTAATGGCCTCAATGGCAGCTCAAAACTCAACCTCTTACTGAGCAATTTCTCTCCTTCCTAACCCATGCTTCCTCTCTATCACCATGGGACGTAAGAACTCATGGTCTGGCCCTAGGCCTCTTGCAGAACCTCATTTCTCCTCTTGGGCCCTCCTTTTCACACACTAGGACAGCCACCCAGTGGGTGAAAAAGTGAATTAGAACATCAGTACACTCATTAAGTTGCATTTTGCTCCCATTCTGCAGAAGTTATGACTGGTAGCACATGTACAAGTCAAGACAATCTCTGTCTTACAGCAAAACCATCCTCCTGTCCAAATCACTAAACTGATTTCCTATTGCAATAAAGATGCTGCCAGCAAATATTAATGCAGACTCCAAAATGTTTTAGGTATTTTAAGGCTAGAGTTGGTTTTATGACTACACTCTGTTTCAGTACATTTTTCTGCAGTCACTTAAAGCAAGGCTTTACCCACCTTGGTTTCCATTCCTCAGCCTCCTTAACTATTCATTTCATCAAATAGAATCATTTAATCCTTTCAGTTGGAATAGATCATTAAGATCATCAAGTCCAACCTTTAACCTGGCACTGCCAAGCTCACCTCTAAGCCATGTCCCAGGTGCCACATCCACATGCTTTTTAAATCCCTTCACAGAGATGACTTCACCACCTCCCTGGGGAGATTGTCCCAATCCCTGAGGTTTTCCATATGATATTCCTGCTTTTCAGCTGAGTTTTGGGATGTCCCAGAGTTTGGGACCTTCAAATTCCTGAATCTAAGCAGACTGGTTCAATTCTTGGCGCAGGGAGGTTTGGTACCTGTGGAGATGGTCTCTACCTTACACTTCTCAAGAGAAATAAGAAGCTCTCCATTTAACAGAGTAGTTTAGTTAAACTGCTCCAGTTTTTAATATTGCTATTTAGATAGAGCAACTGGAGCCTCTGCTTTTATGGATGTCAGGAGAAACATAAGTTCCAAGTTAGACGCAAACCACAGAGGAAGTATTTTCATTTCCAGCATACAGCTTTTCTCCTAGCCTGAAATAATGACTTGAGCTTGTTTGTGCTCCCAGAAGCCATGAAGTCTGCAGGGCTCTGAAACATTAATTTATCAAGAGGTGTGAGGGAAGTAAGACAACATACCCTGTATCTGCTCCATCTCTGAACTTAAGAGGCTCTCCTGTAGGAAAGGTGCTTTAATGATATCTCCTTTTTTACTTAATGAACTTCAGGAATGTCCCTTTATGCTGTATTTATGCCTCTTTATGCTGTATTTATGCTACAGTTCAGGTTTTTTAAAACCAGATTACTAATTAAAGCCAAGCACCACAAAATGTGTCCATATTCTCAGGAGCAGAGAGCTGTGGTGTGAGGTTCGCCAATTAACAAGTGCAAGGATGCTAGCCATTAAGCAAGGAAACATAGCCCTGAAAACATAGTCTGGTTTCTCTGTGGCTCCCATACCAACAACCACAAACATGCTCAGTTCTGGTTAGCAATTTGCTGGTGCACATGCCTAAAACCAGCCCAGTTCTTCTACATGCACTGTCTCTGCAGTGCAGCAGTACAAACATTAGCCTGTAGAGTCCAAGTGTGTCATCCATAAGGTGGTCACTTCTTCACCTAAAGGTTATTCATGCATTGGAACAGGCTGTCCAGGGCAGTGTTGGAGCCATCATCCCTGCAAGTGCTCACAAACCACGTAGATGAGGCCCTCAGTGACATGGTTCTGGCAGTGATGGGGAATGGTTTGACTTGATCTTACAGGTCTTTTCCAGCTTGATTCTATGATTCGGTTTTATTCCTTTACACTACTGCCACAGTTTAGAGAAGTTGCATTGGAAAGTCAAATGGAGCCTTTGCTCATCCTTTAGTTATGGGTGACACTTCAGCCTGTCACGTTGTTTGGAAACCATAACATTATAGCTATTGGATGCTGATTTGATCAGTAGGATCTGGTGGTCCTCAATGCCCACCCTCCCAGGAGACAGGCCTGCTGCTAAATGGCCCCCACAGTGAACACACAGGGAAATCACATGGTTTTCTATACAATGGGGCCTCCCATGGACGCTCTTGCTCTTCCAGACCAGAGACAGGGCACTTGAATTGGAGGATACACACAAGGCTTCCCTCAGTCTGTCTGGTACCTTTCACCAACACCTAGAATAACCAATTCCAAAGTCTGAATGTCACAGCTACTGTTTTTCCCCCACTCACCATTTGGGTCCCAATTATACTCCAGTTCATCACCCCCAAAACCAGCAATGACAAAGACACAAAGACCACATCACCATGGGTCTACTATAATAATGGAAACACAAATTGCATTGCCTTGTAATGACTCCAGGCAGAAGCAGTGCGAGAAGCAGATGAAGAGAGCCCAGCCCTGCTCAGCTGCACAGTCACTTTGCTGGCCTTTCACCTGGGGGAACTGCAGTTTAATTCTCACTTACAGCCCAAGCAGGATGTAATTCAGTTTCCTTCTAATCCCCACTGGACTATTTTTTCCCCTTCCATATCGCAAAGCATACATTCACGTAGCCATTAATACAACTGAAGACCTCAGAAATTCCACATAAAAGGAAAGGTAGAGATAGTCTAACATCGGTATTAACAGGGTTTTATGAGGTGCAGAAGAACCATCCAGAATTGTCCTGTATAGGCCAGTTCAGTGGTCTGGCAGAAGTACAAGGGCTTCTGGCAGATGGCTGTGTTTTAATGTAGGATGGAAACAGCTTCAGAGCCATGCCTGCAGTACATCCAGTGCACAGAAACCACTATTCTAGCTGTGCCCGAGAGCTCATATTTAAAGGACCCAGGCTTCAGTAAGGAAACATGGCTTTCTATTCTCTGCTGTACAGGCACAGGAAAGGACTGGATCTGCATTTAATTTAACCCCCTAAATAAATAAATATAGGCAACCCAGCATCTTTTGACCTCCCCTTTCCAAAGCCCTGCAGTGGCCAGAGGGAAGATATCACAGGAGCAGAGTGGAACCAGCTGCAGCTGCTATGGGCAAGACAAAAGAGCAGCAGGGAAGGCTTTCCTGCACACATAGCAAGGTGGAGGCACAGAGAAGCCCAGCTCCCAGCTGACTGCTGCATAGGCTGAGATAGACAGGTTTGCCCTGCTATCAAAAGGGTGGTGTATAGTTCACCTTCTCCAAGTGCCCATCGGATCAGAAGCATGACCACTGAATCCCAGACCCATAGAATACCATGTTGGAAGGGACCTCAAGGATCACCTGGTCCAACCTTTCTTAGAAGAGCAAGACTAGATGGCCCAGCACCCTGTCCAGCCACTCCTGGCTGATAGAGCACACTGGGCCAGACCCATCCTGCTTCCAGGACTTCAGGAGTCATCTCTCCACCAGCCCAGAAACCTGACACAGAGATAATACCTCCTCCCCTCATCAAGTCACACCAAGGATTTAATAAAATCACTCTATTGCGCTCTATTGTCATTCCTGGGTTATCACGAATCCACCTCCATGATGTACCCAAGTGGCCTTCAATTATTTTAGGTTTCCCAAAGCTTGGGCTCACTCACACACAGGTACCTGACCTGGACTGCTGAGATCTGGGGGGAAAGAGGAACAAAGCCTCTATGCTGGCTGGCAAATTCCAAGCCTGGATTTCTCCTTTACCCAATGGCTGGCTACAAAGGTCAGTCTCCTTGGCAGTGCATTGCAAGCACCCATATTATTATATATGTTTACCTCATTCACTGCTCTGGAGTGGTTGTTATGCTTTGTTAGCACAACACGACTGAAATTTAGGCAAGAATTACATTCCCTGCCCTTTAATTTACACCAAACTGGGAGCAGGTTTAATTAACACAATTTTGAGCATCATTTAAAACCACAAGAAAGGTGCATTTGAAAAACTGATTTTTATCTAGTTCTAGCTATTTTCCTGAAGACAGCCCAATGCTGTCTGGGGTAGCAATGACTATATGGTAATTTAGCCTCATGGTAAACTTGGTGCTTTTTGCTACTTAGAGAACACAAACCAGTCTCCAAGTGTTGTTAAGCAATTACACCGAGATTCTCTTTGTCAGAAGCTATATTTGACGTCCTAATTTTTTTATTTCGTATGCATATTCTAGGAAATACATGGTATCTTCACTAGTTAATAATTTAAGTCAAGCTGCCTTGGAGTTGCCATTGGAATTCAGTGGAAATGCTATAAAACAAGTATTTCTGTTTGCTTGGCGTTGAAGGGAATCAAATTATGATATGCTGGAAAGAGAAATAATGCATTATCAAAGTACACTTTGCATAGAAAACTAAGTGCCTTCTACAAAGGGTGTGTTAATAGTAGGAAGGTGACTCTTTGAGGTTAACATGATCTTTCAAATATGCGATCTTTCATGTGTCCCAAGGTGCCTATGAAGTACCTAAGAGGAGTTTTTAAAGTACCTATAAGAACTAAGTAGCACTGAACTGAGGAGCTCGGTTCCCACTGGGATTTTCCAAGACTTTTGGGTAACAAAATGGCTTTGAAACCTCCAACACTTGGGAGGTAACAGAGTGGTTATACAATTCTTATCCTTTTGCTCAGTTTTGGATGAAGAAATCCAAATAAAACAATCACACTCCCAAATATTCAGTTGAATACTAAAGTGACAAAAGCAAAAGGTCTTGGGGGGGTAACAACCCCAAACAACTTCCATTGGGAATCAAATCAAAAGCTCCCCCAGTGCTCATTTAGAGAGACCAAAAACCCCACAGATACAATAGATGTATGGACATAGGTACATGGAAGCTTGAGCTGCCTTCCATCCTTAAATACCCCTTATCACTCAAGAGATATCTTTAATGTCATAAAGAGGTCCCCATCCACAGATCCTTCCATAGCAGTTGTTTAAAATAGCGGTTGCAAACTCAAAGCACATTTTCAGGTTTCCCAATTACAGCAGCACCCCCAGTCCTCAGTTTTGCTTCTCATCTTCTATTACTATTCTCATTTAAAACCCCAAAGCATCTAACAACATTTATGACAAGGGTTTTTTTCCACATGTCTAAGGCAGCTGCAAGACTTCCAGCTTCACACGTAATTCAGAGCTTCCTGCAGCAGCTCACACCAACATGCCTTGGATTTCTTGGCCACTTTTTCCATCACTGCAACAACGCTCAGAGGTGAGAAAGGCTGATGAGGGGGATGTCTATGAAATGAACAGCAGGGTGGGATGATGAGAGGCAGATCCTCATCTCCCCTCCTCCCTCGGAGACCTCCGTGTGGGCAGCTCGGGTGTTTTGGCATCCTAGATCTGGGGACAGCTGGTGGATGGGAATGACAGCTGAGATGTGAACACAGAACATCCCAGAGCAGGGACAGAGCCAAGACAAACCCCAGCAACAGGCAGAGGGGGAAGTGCAATGAGGAAGTGATTCCCCAAACCAGGGTTTCATCTACTGCTCCCATCCCACAAACTGGAAGCTCTCACCCCAAGCACCTACACCAGAAGTGAGGTGATGCCCATGCCTCAGCATCACACATCTATTCTGACACAGCATCCACTGGAGCCCTTTCCCTGTAAACGGAGCAGACACAGGATGACTGGCTTATAGCCAGACGTGCCACTTTTTCCTCCTAACAAGACAGACAGTTGACTGTAAATTGGCATAAAAATACACATATTTACATAAATCTTGGGGCAGACCATGCATAGCTCATATCTTCCCTATTTAAAATACAGTGACTCCTCTTATGCAGAGACGGTTACAGCCATACAATGAATAAATACAAGACAACATCATGACATACTGCAACAGGAGCCTCAACTTTAAAAGCAGTAAGATGAACAAAGGCAGAGGAAGGAGGAGGGCTCCTTAGTGCTATTTTCAGCCATTATTAATGAAGATCAAAAGGAACAGCAGAAAGTCAGACCCCACCAAATGGTGCAATGCTATGAGCCCAGTCAGTGAGAATGCTGTCAGGACAAGATCACGCTTCTGGCTTCCCAATGCTCTGCTGGGAACACCCTGCAGGTTCCAGAGACTCATGCAGCAGACTGGGAATGCAGTATGGACAGAACAAGAGATCCAGTAACAGATGTCTAAAGAGAGAGAGGGGAAGGGATCTGTTGGGACTCCTGAGAGTAAAGAGAATGAAAGCTTGCAAATCACTTCTCCAATGGGAACAAGCCCACCCCTTGAAAGGTCTGAGCCAAGCAAGAGAGGAAAACAGGAGTTTGCTTCAGTTTGCTCATAAACCTGGAAGCAAGGACAGCAAGGGTTGGCTCATGTCACCAAGCCCATTGTACATGAGAGCTGCTCAATGCACGCTCCACTCTCCACAACCCAGGCAAGGCTTCCTGTGGTTTGGATGGAGTCCTGGAGAAGCTGAGCATCCTGTGCAGGGAATGGACTGCATCAGGGGCAAGAGCAAGCTTTTCATCTCTGACATTGCTATCACTATCATTCCATAAACGACAACAAAGCCTCTTCCATAACCTGTTGGGAGAACACGTGGCACAGTCTCACTATGGGCTTGGTGCCCTCATCAGGTTCCCCAGCCCTCTGCCACTCCTCAGGTTTTCCTCATGGAATGACTTCTGGATAAGCCAGAGGATGTACTTGTTGCTTAAACCCTTCAGCCCCCCATGGTAGAAGGTGCAGATGTGGCACAAAGACGCTGAAGAAAGAGACTCAATCACGGATCAATATGAAGCATTAACAATCATTAGCCTTGCCACACACTGAGAGCTGAGTATGAACCCTGTGCTTTTGATTAAGTACCACATTGAGCTGCAAAGCACACCCCTGAAAAGAGAAAATTACCTGATGTTTCCTGGCAATGGCATTCCAGGGCACACAGAGGGGTGTGCTGTGGAGGCTGAGGGGCTAAATGAATTCTAGTCAACCACATGCATGCACAGTCAAAGTGCTAATTACCCTACCAAAGCCAATGCACAAAGCCCTACATGATACTGTAGAAGATTCCAATAATGCCGATGTAGCTTATTAGGATCATTTTTATGTGGGTTAAAATAGTGGTAAAACACTCAAAACCTGCACATAGTATCTCACAGTGGTGAGACACGGAGAAGCTGTGGCTGCCCCATCCCTGCAGTGCTCAAGGCCAGGTTGGACACAGGGCTTGGAGCAAGCTGCTCTATGGAAGGTGTCCCTGCCCTGGCAGGGGTTTGGAACTGGATGAGCTTTAAGGTCCTTTTCAACCCAAACCAGGCTGGGATTCCATGATATCTGTACACAGTGTCCATAAGTAAGGCAAAATCTGAATTAAGAGCAATTCTTAGAAAGGCATTGCGTGTTCCACACTGTAAATCTGTCACCTTGCTCGGAGATCCTTCAAGTATTAATGGAGAAAGCTTCAGGGAAAATTAACCAACTGTGACTTTAGGACATCTCAGCTGGGAATGGAGATGGATGGAGCTAAAGCAAAAGAACTAGAAAGACATTTCCAAAAGCAGTTTCGATAGCTCAGAGGAAAGGTTTGCACTGTTGAACAGAAGTTTCCTCACAGCAAAGGCATGAGCTTCATCTAAACCAGGGAGACGAGGTACCCAGCTGGGACACAGCCCTCCTCCTTCACGCTTTTCCAGGTTAACAAGGAAAACACAAGTCCACATGCGGACAAAGACCCACCAACAGAGTTCAGCACGCTGAGGTCAATGCAGGGCCAGGCAAAATCTCAGCCACAAGCCTTGGCCATGCCATGCAGGTAGCTGAGCATCAGCTGAGTGAGTCTGCAGCACTTGCATTGGGGTGGCCAGGGCAGAAAAGAGGCAGGTGCTGGAAAAGGAAATGGGTGCTAGCAATATATATATGCATATATACATGTATATATACATTCATAATGGCAGCAGCACAGAGAGCCAGGTCCAAGCCCAACCAGTAAACAAGAGCTAGATTAGTACTGGTTTAATTATAGAACTTTTGGCCTTTTTTTGATGTTTTTGGACTATGTCTGCATTTTTATGTTCATGGAGCAGAGAGCCCCAGGAGGTGAATCTCAAAGTACCTGTGCTGCTGCTCTCTGTTATTACTTGCCATTGCAGAAGCTGGGAGCCCAAGGCTCTGTCGTGCCCCAACACGCAGGTGTACATTGCAGGGTCCAAGTCCTTCCAACTGTGATGAAAGGCAGAGTTAAAATGAGGGTTTGTACTTTATGAACTGAATCACGGCACTATTCATTAGCAAGGTTTCCTAAGGAAACAAGGTTAATACAATCACACTTCCACAATATCTACATTGCAGCTAAACTCAAAGTGTGGGTATAAGCCACAGAGAACTGTGTCTCTACAAAGGGAGGCACAAAAAGTGGTGAAGAGCAGCGTTGGGTAGATGTAGGTGGGCAAATGCTGCACCAACACATGGAAAAAGCGGCAAGAGTTTAACCGTTCTGGGTCTGCCTGGTTGTCATCAAGAGCACCAGCATGAAGTGACCACACAGACACTAAGGCAGGTCATACCAAGAACCCTGTAAGGGACACAGTGGATCCCATAAAGGCGTTACTGCAACAGGAGTGCTACAAATGGTTGAGATCCAAGGACCAAACCCTTAGGGAAGGGTATCCCATTGTGCTCTTCAGACAATTCTCTTCTCTCTCTAGATAGACCACATTGCTAAACCAGAACAACTCTCATATAGTGAACACAATGCAGAGAATTGGCAACATTGCTACAAGTCAGTTTCATCACTTCATCTTCTGCCATTAACCTACTGGAACCAGAAGGCACCTCAATGATATGGATTTCTAGCTGAGGGGACCTTAACCAACTCTTTAAAATCTATAGATATACAAGTACTTTGGTCCTTAGAAAACAAGATGCAAAACATTACTACAGTCACCATTTGAAAGAAGTTTTGGGTTCTCTTCAAGCTTCCAACACCACACTTACTGCACCCCCATACTGACAGTTCACAGCATCAGCAATATTACAGTCGTTACACATCAGGACAGAGCTTGTGCAAGCTGCTGTGGCACAGAATGGGTAAGATGTGGAAAGAAGCTCCTATTTGTAGCGCTGGACCACAGCAGAGCTTACTCCATCCAGTCTGCCAGCCTAGGAGGTTATAGAGACTTCACTATGGATGGACTTTGGGATGAGGGAAAGAGGCAAGGAAATAGTAGAAACATTCACAGCTCAAAGTGTTCCTAGAGACATAAATATAAACCCCATTCACTTCTGTCACTCATGCAATAATAATTTTATGCTGTCTGGATGCCCAAAACTTTTCTATGGGTCTAAATAGAAATGTTAGAGCTGGACTTCAAAAGGCACAAAGATTACTCAGCACTCAGATGTCTATTTTGAACATATATACCACCTTTGAATTATAAGAATGCATCCTATCTTTCCAGCTACAGGTGACAGTTGTTTTCTAAAGCCAACAGAGTTCATTGTATCTTCACAGTCTTACCTTTCTCCCCCTACACTAGAGTCTATCTTATAGTGCGCATTGCTCAATGACCAGGATGGCAAAGTCAAAGTCTCCAAAGCTTGAAAACAATAAAACCAGGTGGTTCTGCCCAAGCTTCAACAGACCTTCTTTTGCTGCAGTCCTTCTGAGATGCTACTTCCTTTCCCAGGCTTCTGCCTCCTTCAGTGCTCTGAGGAGATTCAACAGCCCTTTCTGCTCTTGCTGTGCCATGTGTGGCCTTGTGCCTTATTTACTGTAATAGTTTCAACATCTGCTCCAAAGACAGAAAGTTGTTTATTTCCTCAGAGCCTTTTCAATGGCACTCATTGCGATAGTGTTTGAATGCTTTATAAAATATTAATGGACTTCTTTTCCTCCTGTTATTATCTCCATTTTCCAGACAGGAAATTCTGGCCCTCATATTAAGTTGTGAACTATCTCACAGATTGGGTTGGAAGCAGCAGATCTCCCAAAGACACACAAATCCACTATGGGTTGTTCTGTTGGCAAAACAAGCTCTGGCCAAGGGGTACAGCCCTCACTAAACAGGATGAAGCAGAAGACCCATCCAACATCAAAAGGGGCAGCATTAAGCAGTGCATTGAGAAAGTTCAGGATTAGGCTTGAGTTTTCCAAATATAAGCAATACATAAATAGGGACATTTCAGCATCCACTTCTTGCATTAGATGCCTCCCTACTTCTGCAATAGGAGTTACAGAAACAGTATGTTCCTAACATCTAGCCACCACTTCCAATCACTTCAAGGCCTACCATGAGGGTTAGATCACATACAGCACACCCTTACCTTTTGCAGTAGCATCTTCCAATTGAGGACTGACAGCATGCACAAAAAGTCTTTATTACAGATTAATTACTCCTCATCTAAGTGCAATTTTCCAGCCCTCTGATCACTCCTTTATGTCTAAGTGCTCTCTCATCAGATCCACAGCATCTGATCCTTTCAGCAGCGGCAGATAGCTTTTTCTTGGAGCAAGCTGCTTTAGTGGAAGCTGTCCCTGCCCATGGCAGGGGTCTGGAACCAGATGAGCTTTAAGGTCCCTTCAACCCAAACCAATTCTATGACAGACTGGGCAGGATAATCCTCAGTCCACAAAGAAAAGGTTCAGTGCTTCTCCCTTCCAGCCATGCAAGTTCAAAGATAGGCAAACATAAACTAGGTAAGGCACACCATGAAGCTCTGCAGCTGGCATGGGCACCAATGCTAGTGATGATACAGGAATGGAGATGGACCCAGCTCTCTGCATCAAGCATTAGCTCTTTATGAGACAGGAGGGAAAAAAGAAGTCCAAGTGTGCTTTAAGCAGTGAGATCAGCAGGCTCTGGGTGTCAGCATTTCTGTTTGGTTTTAGTGCAAATTCAGGAGTTGTGAATATCTCAAGAAGTTGCTGGCATCTGGGAATTTCAGGCTAAGACAGAGCCAACGTGGCTGTTTTCCCTTCCTGCCACGCTATCAGCAGCATAGCTGCAAGCCCTGAGCTCATGATACTCCCAGCAGAGACCACTGCAGCTCTGGCTTCCTTGCCAGCAAAGGCACAGACAAGCTCATTCACTTAGGGTTCCACAAGCACAGCACCCACCCATTCCTACAACCCCCACAGGGCTCACTAGAGAGCTATATGGAAAAAAGCAACCATGCACAAGCTGGGAAATCAAAGCATGCCACTTCCCACCAGCCCTTCAGCTGATGGGCTGCTCCATAGGTCTGGAGAAGGGCCAGGAGCAGCCCTTCTTGAAACAAGGAGATGGAGGTGGGAATGATGCTCTGGCACTACCAAGTACAAGCAGTCAGGAAATATGAACTTCAAAAAAGCATTTGGCTCCTCCTCCTCATAGCTTCAGAGCCCCTGAGGGTAGCCCAAACCAGCTCAGTAAGCTCTCACCCCCAAGGTTATGGTAAAGAAACCATGGACAGCTTTTCTGAAGCTGATGCTCCCCATAACCAAGAGCTTGCAGGAGAAGAGAAACACAAAGTTGTACAAGTCACACAGCTACAAGAGCTGTCACCTTCCATAGCTTAAGAAAAGGCAGAAGCCAGCAGCAGGAGGGACACCACCACAAGTAAGAGGCAGAACACAGAGGGCATCTCAGGGTACAAAGAGGTTGGGACATCAGCCGGTCTGCACTATGCAGCACAGATGCAGCCAAGTGAGAGCAGAGCTCAGTCCATAAACACTGTTCAAAGCACTTCATAGACTTAACACACGAATGCAAGAGGAAAACTGGGGATCACTCACCATCTGGCCGGGAGCTGCAGGTCGCACCCCACTCTCCCATCCCTGTCACAACCTCCACACAACCAAAACCAACTCAGGTGCTTCTGCTTCCCTAACATAGGCTTGTCCTTAATGCAGTAATGAGAAATACCTTGTCCTCATGAGCAGGAACAGATTGAAAGAGGTTTACCTTTGCACAGGTGCCTTTAGGGTCAGGTCCTTCTCTTGGTTAGCAGGTGGAGGACTGCATTAAATCACTCAATGTAAGCTGAGCAGTCAGGATCAATCTGAGTAGGTGGGGACATCTGAAGTGCAGTTTTTGCCCATTTTAAATGTATCATCTCTCCTATGAGCATCCCAAATCTTCTGGCCCTAGAGCATACGGGGTAAAAAACGAGTTATGGCCCTGCACATTACAATGTGAAAAAGGCAGTTTTCTTAACATCCCACTAGTCACCACTCTGCAGCTATGTTCAAGTGCAGAGGGGTCTATTGCTGCAAACCAGAGCCCACCACTGCCTGCCTGTTTGTCAAAGGAAAGGTTTAAAATGCACTAAATAAATAACAGTGATTGCCAAACCCTTCAGGTTTTGCAGTTTACTAAACAGATGCACCAGGTAGTTCAATTTGGTGACTACAAAGAGTATGTGAGCTTAACATAGGTTTTTATTTAGCACAGTGGGTTAACCATAAAAATACACTTTACACTAATAGATATTCTAATCAGGGCAACTTACAAAGGGGAGCTGACAATTTACCCACTTCACTTGCTTACCAGTGCTATTTATTAATGATGCTGGGTTGTAGCTTGAGCAGCAGGGAGACTGTTCTCTTGATTCAAACAGAAATAATATGAGGAGAGAAATAAATCACTCAGGGTTTTCACAGTCTATTCACTGCTTCTACAAAGCTGCCCAGAAAAGCCTTCCTTGAAGATGGATGGTTTCTTCCTGGTGACAAGGCTTGAGGGGACTTTCCTGAGATACGAAGTCTAGTACTTTGCTATCACAAGCAACTACAGCTCCAACCATAGGTTTCTCCCTTCTCTTGTTCCTGGTAGAGGATCACTGGAAAACCTCAATGGTGATATTAAAAGAAGTAAAGGAAAAGGTTCCATTTTTAACACAAAGTTGATTTTTCAGTGTTAAAATTGGATCAAGGGAACTGTGTTTCTCCTCTTCCAGTGCAAAATGGGAATGTGTCTGGGGGGAGATCCCGTATGGGAAAGGGCAAACTCGCGTCTTGTCAGCACTGCAGGATTCACATGGGAAATCATAGAATCATAGAGCGGTTTGGGTAGGAAGAGACCTTAAAGCTCCTCCAGCTCCAACTCCTGCAACAGGCAGGGACACCTTCCATAGAGCAGCTTGCTCCAAGCCCCTGTGTCCAACCTGGCCTTGAACACTGCAGGGATG
>JASSUY010036274.1:0-13471 GCA_032466535.1 Forpus xanthops
TCCCAAGCCAAAAGTCAAAAACACAGTGCTGCACCAGCTACTAAGGGAGAAAAACGGCTGCTGCGGCTGAACCCATGACACAGATGACGTACCTGCTGCTCTCCACCACATTTCAGAGCTGATTTGGGCACCTAGCTCACTGTCCTCTTTGAATCAGCATCTCGATGCCAGCTAGACAGACCAGTTGCCATGCAAAACAGGACGACTGAATGTTCCTTCTTCAAGGAGGTGAGACGAGTTTTCATCAGGCAAGGAATCATGACTGATGACTCCTCATCTTAAACAACTGAAACAGACTTCTTAAAATACTTATTTTGATTTTTTAATTGACACAGCTACTGATCTGTGCTTTTATAAGTCACATTTGTTATTCGGTCTACTGTGGGGCAGATAAAAAGTTTAACACATTCAACCTGCCTAAACGAAGACAAAAAGTAACCTCATCTGCAATCTGCAGCATTTCATTCAGGCTTAGAAAAGAAGAGAGAAGACACCCATTTTTCCTGATTCCTTCATTCCAAATGTTCTGTTCACGAGTGTAAAATTCTCACATCAGTTTTACAGCCTCACAGTGGAGGGGAAAAAAAGTCTTAAGTCTAATGACTGGTATGATAGAAGTGATATACACCTAGATACAAAACTGCTTTCACTTTAGGGAGAATATAATTCTCAACAGAGATATGCAATTACAGTCAAGGGCTACAGTCTATCCCCAGTTAGGTTTGTACAGGCTTTCCATCTACAGGAGGTATACAGGTCAGAAACAAAATGCCCTGTGCAAACCATTATTCAGTGCTTAGAAGGATTTCTTCAAATGCACACTGGCTTCTATATGCATGTTTGTTGTTTAAATCTGATAAATTGCAAAAAAATTACTTGTATTATACATTAAATGAGCTTTGAGTTAAATATACACTCATTAACATAATTAAAAAAGCAATAAAACCACCACCTTTTATAATTATCTCATTACTTCCTCTGGATCTTAAATATGGAAAAATCAGTGGCTCAGCTACTATAACCTGTTACCATGGTAAATGTTCTGCCACACATAAATCCATCTTCCTATAAACAGATACCAAAAATACATCTGTGTCACCGCCACAGATGAGAAGATTGAATTTTTCATTTCTGTATCAAAGTGCACTTCTGAAAACACATCTATCTTCATAACTGCATTCAGGTAGAGACCATTTTATGACGGGTATAGTCATTATAACTGCACCTATTAAGTGTTTAAAGACAAAGATTAATCAGCCATTTACAATAAGAAATTTTTATAGTGTTTGTTTTCAAAATACTTTAATACTTTACTTTTTCTGCTCTAATCCTTTTAACTACTTACAATATAAAAAACATATCTTTAGAATGCACCTTAGGCCAGCATTTTCCAAAATTTTTTGTCTTCCAGATAAGTGTATCATTATGTGCTACTCCAGCCACTTCACTAGGAAAATAAGTGTAGAGGGCCCATTGCCATTTCTTCATTAAACATGAAGTCTTTGGTACATATACTCTACTTGATACTTAAATATATATGTATTTCCAAAAGAGCAGACATCAAGTAAACCTTCATTTACTTTCAGCAAAGAGCACAATGTTGCTTTGACTAAGACTTGATATAGCCTTTTTAGAACAGTGTATACTCTACAGCTGAGCCTCTGTTTTAAGTAGCCAGCTTCAGAACATTTCTTATAACAAATTACTTTCTTTTGGGAATTGCTGAACAGAGAAGACACCATGTATTCTGTAACAGTGAGCCACTCCAGGCACTTACAAATTCATTCTTCAGGTTGTATGTACAAACCTGAGAAATTCCATCTGAAATCTAGCTGAATTAAAATTCAAGACAAAACATGCATTGCTATACTGTTATCTCTCCAGTCTTTTGCATAGATTCAGTTTATATCCAGATGTGTTTCACAACACCATCTTGCACCACTTAATAATCATTGGCAGCGCATTCCACAAGTAGAACTTGACTAAAAAGGGTTAAGAACATGTTCTGAAATTTGCTGCCCTTAAGTGGATACTGATTTTGTGACTTGCATAAGCAATACAGACTAATCGGAGATTTCAAGCTGTAGCTGAAATCAAGCTGACCAACTTCTTCGATTCCTTGTTAAATAGCAGCAAGAATGGATGGATTATTGGTTTATGTTCTGGGTTTTTTTGTCATAGAAATAGTACTGTAGGGAGCTGAAGGAAGCTTGTTTTTATACTATATGCCATTTCTAGCATTTTGAACCCATAGATCAGAATTAGCAAAGTCATTGCGACATTCCACTATTAATCTCAAAAAAAAAACCAAACATTATGCTGTTGTTCATCAATTTTCTACGCTTGAAAGGAATCTCTTAACTCTGCAAAGACTTGATGAAAAGAAAAAAAGGGGGAAAGGCAGAAATCAAAGATGCATATACCCATACTTTCACCAGCAATGGTTAGCAGGAGAAGATGGGTATGCTGTATTACTGCTGCCTGTTGGCGATGCATCAGTAAGGCTTAATGTCAAAAGCTCCTGCAGGCACTGGTCAAATTAAAATTCAATGCAACAACCAATGCCTCAAAGGACAGGTACTCCAAGAGGCTTACATATTTCTACATTATCAAAACTTAAGAAGGGAAGCCAACTGCCTTTCCTATAAAGTGGAGGTTACTGGCACATAAAGGTCTGGATTGAGACGCACCACTCTGAAACAGGTGCAGTAACACACAGGCTAACAGGTGCTAAGAATACCAAACTATGTTTAGTTGCAGTGAGGGTTGTGTCAGGTCACATTACAGATAACCAGAGCTATTTACCACCCCCGCCACTGCACCTCACCTCTGTGTTCTATCTGCCTACAAGTAGCCTTTGAGGCAATCCAGTACTTCTTAATATATGATTACAACATAGACCACAGATCCCTCAAGAGCAGCCTTGACAAAGGATTCTTTTGTACCCACTGGTGCATCTAGGGATCACCTGAAACCTGAACCAGGCTAGAAACCTGGAGAGCCAAGCCCAGCCAGTGAATGGGACCTGAGCTTCTGGGGCCATGGAGACCTGAACAACTTAAATGGGGGAATATGGTGCTGCACATCACTCTGGACTGTTGGGTGGAACATGTCAATGCCCCGCTGGATACATATGGTACTGTCAACAGATAACCCAGATTGCCCAGAGACACTGTCAGAAGCACACAGGAAGAGATGGATGCTTTAGACCTTAACATTAAGGGAGCTGCAATAGCGCAACTTAGACCAAGACCATAGAATCATAGAATGGTTGGGTTGAAAAGGATCATTTGGTTCCAACTGCCCTGCCATGGGCAGGGACTCCTCACACTAGACCATAGAACCATAGAATCATTGAATAGTCAGGGTTGGAAAGGACCTTAAGATCATCAAGTTCCAACCCTCCTGCCATGGGCAAGGACTCGTCCTACTAAACCATGTCACCCAAGGCTCTGTCCAACCTGGCCTTAAACAGTCAGGAATGGAGCTATTACCACTTCTTTGGGCAACCTGTGCCAGCACCTAACCACCCTTACAGTAAAGACCTTCTTCCAGGTTAGATCCTGAACTTCCCCTGTTTCAGTTTAAACCCATTACCCCATGTCCAAGACCAGAAGCAAATAAGTTACCTGCCAGAAGCAGCGTTACTCTGAGTAGTAAGAGGTTACCACTCATTAGCCCATGCTGAGGAAGTAATTTAATATTACAGAGTATTGTCCAGCTTTCTACAGTGCCTGCTCATCAACTTACAAATCTCAACACATGCACAACATGTCAGACAAAATGCTTTTATACAGAATTCATACCTGCTTGCTTTACTAAATATAGATTCTCTTCTTCAAGCTGAACAAACTGAAGGTAAACTAACAGCTACTGGATCCAAGGGGAGTTTTGCAGAGGTACTTTGACTTCTAAATATTTATACCTAACTCTTGTTGCTCACTACTTGCTCTGTCCTCCCCAACTGTCATTGTGAGAACTGTAAAGCTTCTCCCTTTTGCATTTTAGTGCCACAGAAAACCAAGATCCTCTCGTGTTCTTACTGCCTTTTTAATTAATAAATAATTTTCTCCAATTGCAATTTGAGAACTTCCTAAGTTACCCTAAAAGAATTACTGGAAATCAAGTTCATTGTTGGTTTGTTTTTTTTTTTTCCTTTGTTTCAGCAAGTGATCCATTGTTATGATTAATATAAAGAAAATGTTTATTGAATATGAATTTTTCTCTTTAATGGTAAGATGACACACATAACAGCTCTGTATTCTTGTAACCTGTAGGAAATAATGAATGCTCAAACAGCACAAATGTGATAGTTTTACAGGAAGGCGGGCTTTGGCTCTAAAGACCTTCCTAAGATCATATGGCTGTTTGAAAGCAGATATACAGGAAAATCTGATCTGGCAACTCAAATGGACTATGCTGAAATATTCAGCCTTGGAATTGCACTGCACTCATGCCAGGTTTCTACAATAGTATTTTTTCATCTATTGTCATTGCGTGGAAAATTCTGTGCGCTTCTGATCCCTCATAAGGGACCAAAATGAGAAACACTCAGAGCAGGAGGAGGGGTGTTAGACCTGTTTTCTTGTTTTCAGGTATACACCAACATCATCCATATTAGAGTCCTAAAATTGCTTGGAATATCCACCTTGTCAAACATCAGGCATCCAGGAGACAGCAAATAATGCATACCAAGACAACAATGAACCCAGCAACCATTCAAGGTAGAACATTTCCAGTACAAGTCTCCAACCACTGCAGAATTTCAGATTCTCAGAAATGGTCTCAGCAAAAGGCAGCTTCAGATACAAGAGGCTATTTGCAGGAAATCTAAGATTAAATTATTAGTAACGCAAACTGGATCTAAAAATTGTCAGCGTTTACCCTGTTACAAGAGCTGTACATGCAGAATGCGACACCCTGTCTGCTATACCAGGCGAACAAACCAGGCTTTGGCTTCTGTGCACTGACCAGCTGCCGCTCGCAGCAAGAACTAAAATACCACCTTGAACCAAGGCCAGGATATCAGCACCCAGCCTGAGCAAGTTCAAGTTCCCAGAAACCTCCTGCACAGTCACAAGAGAGCTCTACTCATGGCAGAGACCTTTCCTTTTCCCTGCCAGCTCCCACGCCTCCCACCTATGTGCATGGGATACATCAGAGGGAACCGTGGCCTCTGCTGGAACAAAACGCACATTCCTGAGAGCAGCAGCAGCTGAGGGTCACAGATGAACAACGACTAGCAGTCATTCCACATGCAGAGGGGGAGGAAAAGATAGATTCTATAAAGATAAAATAATAAAACCATCTCAGAGGACACATGCAGCTGTATGCACACATAAACAGCCTATAAAACATACTTCAGAGGAGTCCGCGTTGCATGCTTTAGCAGCCGGTTGCTAACTTTGATCATACAAAAACCACCCTGGTTCAGAATTAACTGCAGAGTTTATTTTCTCCTCTTGGAGTTGGATATGTTGGGGGCGAGGGCATCTGGGGAGAGGGGGTGTCTGTGTTGTTTTGCTTTAAGCCAAAGATTTTGGATACATGCTTATTTCTCATGGTGCATAGGAGTTACAAAATGGAAGTTGCCCACAGTTTGCTATTTTCTGAATATAAGTTTGCCAGTCATCTATGATTATTTTCTTTTTCTTAAAGGAAAATAACTCTGAAATTTAGAAAGACTGCAAAAGAAAATTAATTAAGTCTGAACACCTTCAATCTTTTCAGAGATAACTTCATAAAACCATACTTGCCCCATCCCTGGCAGTGTTCAAGGCCAGGCTGGACTGGGCTTGGAGCATCCTGGTTTAGTGCAAGATGTCCCCATCAATGGCAAGGGAATGGAAATGAATGAGCTTTAAGGTTCCGTTCCAACCCAAACCAGTCTTGGATTCTACGATTCTATAGGTCACCATTAGACCCAACATAAACGATAAGAGGATTTACAGCAGTGTTTCACCAGCTCCCATCCAGTCAATCTGAACCCTTGAAATACATCCCCATCCATTGTGCATTTGGAAACACCCCATGAGATTAAAGTTCTTATAAAACTTACGTCAAAACCCCTGACACCTTTTGCACGATCAGCAGGACTTGAGGCTGCGCACCGTTTCTTCATGTAAACTTGTGCCTCACACGTCACACCTGCCCACAAAGTCATGCCACTCACAACAGCTGCACCAATACATTTGCACACGTGCTCAACACACTTTGCAAACAGCAATTACAGGAGGGATCTAAAGGTCCTCTAGTTTGGTCTGTTGTGAAATACATGATCCTTAGTTTATTTAGAATAAGCAATAGTGAATGCAATACCTGATGCAAGGGTTCCAGCAAAACTAACCGGATACCTAAAGAACTCAAAATCTTAAAAGCAGTGAAGAACAGGATGACAGTTACACCATTACCAATTTGGACCTTCACACTGGCAAGCTGGCATGGAGAGAGCAGACACTTCCATGGAAGATCATCTTAGTAAATAAAGCAACTCAAATAAAACTCAGAATAAGAAAGGGGTGCATTTCATGAAGCTTCTTACCCAGTTTTCAGCAAGCACAACTTGAAGTTACCAGCAAGACAGAGGGTAACTTCAGAAACTTGCCTTGGTTATCAACAGTCAGAACACCACAGAAAGAGAACCCCTTTTAGGGACAGGTTACCAACTCTGTTTCCTGTAGCTATCATTTTATAGACACCAGTAGAACTGAATACAAAGAGTTAACAAAGGGGTGAGGGTCTGCAGTGGATGAATGAATCCTTGTTGCATAAACAAAGATTCCTTTAATGCAGGAAGTCTCAAGTAACTGCTCATTACATACTGCACTCTTAATAATCTATAGGAGCAATCAAGTTCTGCAGATAAACCAAAATACTTCAAGACCAGGCAGCCAAAACAAAACACAAAAACCCCCACCCAAACTGTACAAGCAGAGACCAGAAATAATTGAGCTGTAAGTACTGTGCAGTTCCACAACTAAACACAGCCCGTTTTTCTTCATGTTGGGAACCTCAGATATGACCTACAACTTGCCCAGATCTTAAAATGGATTAATGCAGAGCAGTTTCACGTAATCAATACCAGTAGTTATGGCACAGAACATGCAAAACCAGATACAGATATTATTCCAGGATATTATTAAGAACTTATAGAAGGCACATATTTAAACAGTTCCTCAAAGTGACTTTTGCAAACTTTTCAGCTCTGAGGGTTACAATTTTGTGTCCCAAGGCAGGAGGGCAACAAAGCATGACTCCAACATTATTGCCATAATCTCATTAGCAAAGCTGCCATGCTACTGCTGTTGTCTGTCCATTTTGGGCTTTGCACCCACTAGCCTAGCATGGATGTTCAGTCAATTATCAGAAAAACATCAGGACATCAAGCACTATGTATTAATCATCAGAGAAGAATTTATTTTAGCTAAACTGAAAGAAAAATTTCACCTTGACACATTCACAATGCTGAAAGTTACTCTGACACTTTCAGTGAGGAAGGCCCAGCTTCCAGCTCTAAAGCTTTCCAACAAAAACATTATCAAGTTGTTTCAGCCAGCCACCAGCACACATTGCTATAAAAAATATACCTCAACAGGCTTTGAATGCAGCCTGTCTTCCACCCAAGTTCATAAACCTCCACACATTAATGAGCAGCGATTTCTAGCTCACCAGCCCCTTTACTGAAATATTTTTTGGTTTTGAAGAATATATATCATAATTACAGATTACTTTTTTAATTGTACATTTTGAAGTCGATAACCTGCTAAGTACAACAGCTGTGTCTAAATTCCCAGCTTTCTCACCATAGGGCAATAAAGCACTTAAAGGAGAATAAAAGAGAAAGAAAGGACAGCAATCAGAACAGAACATATTGTGATTAGTCAAATATTTTCCCTACTTTGTTAGTCAGTTCTTTATTGACAGTTAACTAGAAGACTTCTGAAGTCCATTTACCAGTTACTGTTTATACATGTAGAAGACATTTCTCTCAACACAAACACACCAGTGGGAGAAGAGGCCCAGCTAAGCTCTCTGTGGACCGTAGCTCAAGACTGACACCTGAGGATGAGCTCAGGTGCCAAAATTACTTTTCTGTTGCTGAAATGTAAGCCTTTTCACTTGTCACTCCATGACATCACACGCAGTGATATATTTCAACATACCATGATAATGACACATTACAGAGACCCAATTCAGGTGGAGCTGTTCCAGTTCCTTGGAGGAAGAT
Organism: Forpus xanthops; assembly: GCA_032466535.1. Lineage (NCBI taxonomy): Eukaryota > Metazoa > Chordata > Aves > Psittaciformes > Psittacidae > Forpus > Forpus xanthops. The sequence goes on from JASSUY010036274.1 coordinate 8,228, forward strand.
AGCCTGAAGAGGCTCAAAGTAGTCCACAAAACCCACCTTACCACCCGAGCCTAAAATCCTGTACAAATAAAATGTCACAATAAATACTTCATAACAGAACTTAAGCTAGACACTGCACATTCTCCATGACCATTTGGTGTTTCACTGCAAATGTTACTATTACCTTACAAAGATCTAACCATGGGAGGCAACAGACACAGATATTAAGAGCAACAAGTTGTATTTCCACAATACCTATGTAGGGATCAGTGTTTAGCACCGAAAGGCTCACAGAGCTTTTGTTGAGTTTTTTGATGGGATTTCTCTTTGTTTTCGTGGTTTCTTACTGATAAGAAGCACGATTCCTTCAACATTTAACAGGCAAGTTAAAAAGCAAAACCTCTTGGACAAGAGACATGCACGAGCTGCTTCTTCCAAATCAAGCAGTGGTATTTGTTCCCACACCAGTGCAGTCACTGCCCCACAGAATGGTTGACAGCCCCTCAGCCCAGTCAGCCCCTGGAGTAAGGGGCATCTCCAACAACTCCCTAAGCAAAAAACTTAAACCAAAAGCCAAAAAAACAGTCTTTGGTAACACTGTAATGTAAAAATCTTATGAGAGAGGGAGCACAGCAGAGGGAGGGAGGATGGAAGGGGGGAGAGGGGAAAAGGAAAAAAAATAAAAGCAAAAACCAAACTTAATCTATAAAAAACAAAGCCACATGCACCCAAGAAGCACAAAAACCAAACAAGAAACGTAAGTTTCTCCCAAAAACATGAAAAAGTATGTGAATAAACTTCCAAACATAGAGCATCAGAAACAGCAACACAGTAGATCTGATGGTAACACAGAAATCAGTATCAAAGTGCAATCCTTAATTCAACCAATTTCTTAAGCATTTATATTAAAAATACATCAAAATAAGCCACTGATCACCCATGAGCAGTCACGCTGTCTTGCAGGCTCTATGTTTCAGCTGCTGAATGTCATGAAAATGGGACTGAATGCCAAGAATTGCCTGTAATTTTCGCAATCTTATTTATTATGCAGATTTATTTTTAAGAAGCTGCAGTATCTCCATTGCCTGCCTCAAGGTTGTTATTCAGGCGACTGAAACACTAATACTGCTGAACACCCAGGTAGAGACCTGGAGCTGTAGCTGTACCTATAACTTCTCCTTTCAAATTCACTTCATATTCGACTGGAAAGCAAGCTTACCAAAATTACTATTTTCCTTTCCCTGGCAGAAACAACCTGGCAGTATGGTCAAAGTATGTTTGTTATCCTACAATGTGCTACGATATATTGTGATTCACCTTCTAATCATATAATCACTTAAGTATGTTTAGTTTGGGTTTTTTTCCCAGAGTCCAATTCAGTGTAAAGGACAGGCACAGAAGGGAACACAATTAAGCTTGCACGGTCCTTACTTCCATTAGTTTGCAACTATTAAGTGCTTGATTATGCAACTGAGATAACACCATAGCATAGTAATTTTTACATGCAATCTGGATACATGTAGTCTCATGCGCTAAGCGTAATTAATTTTTTCTTACATCAGCCTACATCTATTATGCAACAAGTTCATCATGCATTATGTTTCAGCATTTCAAATCAGTGAGAAGACATTTTCTAGCACGCTTCTCCTTTTGATACAGTTTGCTGACAGACATGTTGATTCTGATAGATGTTCTCTACCTAGTGCCGAGATGCCCGAGTACGTTGCAAATGCTGATTTTCATGTCATTGTGGTTTTGAACAAAGCAGTCCTGATCCTTTGGAGTAGTAGAAGGCAAACTAAAAAAAAACAATCTTGAATCAAATTAAAAGTTCAAAGAAACACTGTAAATGAGGAAATGAAACTCATCTCATTTTTGAAATTACGGATCTAGAATCCAAGCCAGCAAAGAGGTGAAGACAAACATAGTGTCCAAAGCAAAGCAGCTGCATGGGTGGGCTGGGAACCTAAACCATCCATGTAAAGGAAACTTTAAATATCCTCATATCCCACAAACAGTAAGGGACAAAGAAAAAGTTGTACAGCAGAAAAAAAACCTGGGGAGTGGGAAAAAGAGCTGTGAGAAAAGGCAGGATCAAAGCACACCAGTAGCATTAATGGCTCAGATACAACACTGCAGTGTTATACTGTGTTTTAGAAGGGTTTGTTTCCTCTCCTTTACAGGAGAAAAATACATAATGGTAGAAGACAAAATCTAATAGTTGGAAGGGGAAACTCCTTGAGAAAAGAGAATAGTAAGAACACTTGCTCATGCAGTTCCACATTTGGAGTGCTCTCTGCAACAGATTTTTGTCAAGCCCTAGGTACCTCATACCAATTAGACCTCATCTGTTAGAGCTCATGTAATCTGACAGGCTGAAAAACTGCACCATTTGAGCATAGAGATGGATTGCTATTGCATCGAAAGAGTCGCGTTCAGCATCACATGCAAGGCCAGACACACTTCCTATTTCCAGTGTCTCAATGGCTTGTGGTAACTTTGGCTCTGCTAGTAACAAGATAACAGTTAAAACCTGAAGGTCTCATATTCTGCTCTCTTAGTACTCAAGGGCATGTCTTGCTTCCCTGGATTCACAATGCAGGACAGTTTTGCTGCAGTAACATCCATAGGGAAACAAAGCAACAGGAGTTCTGTGTCTCCCAAAGTCCACCTCCAAATACATCCAACCGTATTTTGGAATTAAATAGGAAAAGGAAGACAAGAGGCCTTACAGTTCCAGGCAGCATCTTACAGACAGGTCTTTTACCAAAAGAGATTTATGAGAAATAAAGGGATTTCAGGGGGATCAATTGCAGTGCAACATCAGGAACATTTCTCTGTGAGTGCTATACATTGCTGAACTGTAACCAACTCTGAGATGAGTTAAATCACAGTAACAGACACTCCTGTACACTTTCTTTTCATAACAGATAATGGATTAAGATCATTGGTTTATCCACACTCGGAGATGCAGCAGGACAGCAATGCATCAGTGCAGGTAACTCTGAATGAGACACAACAGGAGAACTGGTTCTCAAACAAGAGCCTGAGAGCAGCCTGAAGGTTAGTGATGCGGGAACCACTGTCCCCATCTCTTGCTTCAGACAAGGCAGAAAGAGGATTTACAGCCCAGGGAAGATGGGCCATGCCTGTTTACGCATCTTTCTTCTTTACTTCATGGAAAATACTGAAAGGTTTGCCCTAGTGTGACGCAGGAAAACTCTGGAGCACCTAATATGTTCACAGAACTGGAAAACTACTTCTTACCTAGCTCTACCACAGAGTTTATGTATGGCATGTTGTCAGGTCTAACCTATCTACACACTGAAATGCTTACACACTACAACATATTCGGATACCTATATTTCAACTTAATTCTCACTTTCACCTTTAGAATACAGCACAGTCACGAGATATAATTTAGTCCTTCAGAGCACCTATACCATCAGTGAGACCATATTCCATCTCTTCTAGTAAAGGTGGCCTTTAGATTCTTCACTAAACCACAAAACTAGTATCGCCTAACACAGCATTTAGTATCATTGGCCTGTTTCCATTTAAGCAAACATATACTCAGGTCACGTTCAAAGCATCTGTGCATTTATTCATGGACTTTGAAATTCTTGTGAAGTTCGCCCAACAAGTTGTATGGACTTTAGTAGAAGACAGCAAAAATGCAGTTAAATACCAAAATTCACCACAGCCATAGTCCTTCCTAAACACAATTAAAAAGAATTCTAAATACGGAGAGGACAAAACACATGGGAAGGCAATGAAACAACAGTCAATATTTTTCATGTGTGATTTCTACCTACTAATTCCAGATATTACATTGCCATCTTGTTTTCACCAAGGGTCATAATCACTGTTGGAAGCATTCCTTGTCCCAGCCAGCACACAGAGTGAGTTGTATGTAAACAGAAGCCTGGTTGTGTGAGGATCCCTGGTGCTTCAGGCGTTCATCTTTTTGCCTTTACTGTCTGGAACTTCTTTTCCCTGCCAGACACTGTCCTGCTGGTGCTGCCACCAGCACCTTGTACATATTGCAATAAACCAGGGAGATCCCTGCTTGCTGCTCTCCTTCCTAAATTGCAAACTTAGCTAATAAAATCACACACTTATTTTTTATCCCATTTCCACCAAGGAACAACAAGTGCCAGTATCTGTGGGGGTGAGGAGGGTAGCTTTTGTCGTGGCATTCCCAGCTGGAGTTGGAAGCAAATCCACACAAAGGCCTTTTTGCTTCAGTTACTTAGCCCAAACTTGCAGGGCATAAGGGGGGTGACACGTTCAGACACTCCCCCAAGCTCTTTGGTGCCTGTCCCAACTGCAGACCGCTGAGACTGCCTTGCCAGCAGTACTACCAGGGAAAGTGAACAAAAACTGGAGCAGGGCAGGATTTCTACTTGGATTTATGCTGGAGCACATACATACTAAAATAATATGATCACTCACTGGGAATCCTCCTTTGTAAGAGCTTTTTCTTAAATAATATTATTTTCTATATTAATAACCCCAGTAACATTACAGCCTCGGGAGGAAAGCGCACGTTGGACATGCCAGTGCTCTACCCCTCCATTTCTGCCTCTCCCATACCCAGGAAACCCCAAGAGCTCATGGCACGAATCCCCCCAAAGACCCAAGCAGCTGCCCCAGGCAGGTGGAGAACCTCAACCGATTCCCATGACCAACTTCACGGCTCCAAATGTAAATCAATGCAGCAACCACCGCACACCAGCACTCTCCTCTTGCGAGGGGACGACGGATGCAAGCAGGAGAGCGTTGTGGGAGCAGCTGCTGGCAAACTGCTGCATGACGTTCATTGAGAATTCACCCATTCCTTTCGAGGTGTTCTCTGCTACAGTGGGAGCACACTGTAGAACGTACAACGCTGCACCACCGCTGCACGCAGGAGTTGCATGCGTGTGGGTGAAATGATTTTCGGGCACCTGTACCGCCTGAAATGATTTCGCGGTGGGCATGGGCTGCTTCTTGTGGTTTGGGTTTTGTTGTTTTTTTTTTTTTTTTTGTATGTGTGTTTTGGTTTTGTTGGGTTTTTTTTTCGGGGGGGGGGTATTTTATGGGGTCGTTGTATTGAAGGATGAGCAGAATGGAAACGCACCCATCCCTCCACCCTCCGCCGATGCTCTCAGGTCCCCATATTTCACCATGCCCCCCACCTCAGCGGGGGACCCCCCGTTCCCCACAACATCCATCCCCGCCGTCCGCATCACGACCCACCTGGCGAAGGCGCGGCGGGCCGGC
>JASSUY010036275.1:0-16901 GCA_032466535.1 Forpus xanthops
AGAACTGTGTTGAACTGGGAAGTACCTGAGCACTGGTACCTGCTCTCTGGTTCACAAGGGCATCCCAAAACATAAATAAGGAAGCATTGCACAAGGAGTTGCTGTGATGTTGCCTCTTTCCCGGCTCTGTCTCTGGCTTTCAGGCAGTCCCCCTGAGAACAGTTAACAACAGCCTTTTCAGTCACCTTTTTCACAACTAGCTGTTGTGAAAAGGTTTCAGTCTGTATTTTCTCCTGCCAGGTATAATGTGTGCAGACTGCCAGGGTTGGCTTTCCCAGGAATATTCTCCTATTGCCTTCTATCTCTCAGGTTTGCCCTTCTTGTCATCTAGACATAAAGACTCAAAAGGCTTTCTCTAATTCATTTCTGCATCGGTCCCAGCCAACCCACTGAGATTTTTCACACAATAACTATAACGGCTCTGACCTTTACTGTGCTTGGTGTTTTCACTTGCACAGTGAATGAATGGGGAACTTTCTACCACCCAAGCTGTTCCATGCTTCCCTTTGACTCATTCCCATCATTGGCTTGTGGCTCCTGCAGTCACAGCAGATTCCCAGCTGGATGCCATGGATGTATCGGATGCTTTTTTCCAGGTTACCTGTCTGCCACTTATATTAATTGGTAGAATCAGCAAGATTGATGGGGCTTGGATGATTTCTAGGTCATTGTATACAGTGAAATAATGCCAGCTTTCCCTTACATGTCCCCTGTCTCAATCTTTTTCCCTTCTGTATCCTGGCAGGTTGCTAAGGTACCTCTGTTACCATCTCGGGAAGCTGTAGGGTCTTTCTCACTCTATTTTAATCTCTCTTAAAAAGTCAGTAAAGTTTCTTTTGCTATCAAAATCACTATGTTTGATGTGGGTGCAAAATCTCAACCCCCCAACTCAAACCATCTACCCCAAAAAGACAAACTGAAAAGAGAAACCATAAAGATTTTTAATTACTTCTCTTCCAGAGCTCATGTGATAATAAATGCTTCCTCCTCTATACTCTCATCTTGTCTGGCAGATCTTCCATAATCTGGGTGACTAATTCTAGTAATCTCTTGCAGCTGAGGCGTGTGAGACATTCGCCTCATGCACACAGTAGTTTAACACAGTGTGAACAGTACGTCGTGTTCTTGCAAAGGCAAGAGCAAAGCCCTAGAATTCAACAGAGCTCTGCCTTGTTCTGTTCCTCACTGGTATTGACACAGCTGCATGGGGATTTTTGGGAAGTCACTTCTACCTGTGCAAAAATGCTGCAAACCATGGTACTTACCTCCCTTCAGCTGAAGATGAAAAGGTGCTATATGAGATCTAGCTGAAGGTGTCTCCTAATATGTTAATCTTGAGCAGTTAACACAGCTGGTTTGCCAATTGGTCAATTATTATGAAATTAAAGTATGCAACCTACTTGAGTTTATTCCTTTGCTCACAACCAATGATGCTTCAGAAGCATTAATCTGTAAGAAAAGTAGGGGTAGAAAACAAAGTAAGTTCTTAGGGATTTTTTTATGTGAGGTCGGGTTTTTTTTTAATCCCTTGTATTGTTTCTTAACCACCAGGTGAAGGTCAGTATTTGCTAGGGGGTTGGCTTGAACAAAGAGGCCAAAAGAGCTGGCTGCAATGCAAAAAAGCTGTGCAGGCAGTTGGATTTCAGTGCACTCCTTGTCTGCACATGGTGGATTCCTCCCTTTCTATTATAATCCCCTTGCTGGAGCAATTCTGCTTGTAATGACAATGCAGTATTGGGTGATCCTTTAGGAGTTTCCTCTCTTGGCATCATGCCTCTGTTTAGTTCATCAGATTGGGATTCAGTCCTGTGCAATGTCCTTAGTCATTCATGTAAACATATTGTCAGTGGCTATATAAGTATTTAAAGCCCTTCTTGTGGATATCCTGGCTAATCATTGGGATTTCATGAGCTCTGAGCTCAAGTTCAATGAGTAATTCAGCTCACCACTGGCCTAATGCTACAACACCCTGCTTTCACTGTCAACAAAACAGTGTTTGCAATAGTTAATGGAAAATGTCCATTCTGTGTAAACACCTGCATTAGACACCCTGTAGGTAATTTCAATATAGGCCTCATGCTCTCCTGCACCACCACAGCAGCTAAGAGCAGAAGAGGCACATGCAAACTCCTTCACCTTTGAGGTTAGGGATTCACAGATAATGGTTCCTCTAGAAGATGCTGCTCTCTTGCAGCTGAACCAAATGAGGTCCCTCTCCTTCATCATTGAAGAACAGAAGAGTTGTCATGAAGCTGCTGGAGTCAGGAATGAGAAAGGCTTCTCAAGGTTAGCTATGCATATAACTTCTCGAGGTGTGTTTCAGTTTTCTCTTCAATCATTTCTATGTTATCTCACATATCTAATAGAATGCTGCTGTCCGCTGTCTCTAATTTTGTAACACATATAGTGCATATGTCTGTTATATGCACTGTGGCACATGAATGGGTCATTTGTGGGATGACTGTCTACCCCAATACTGTACTATTGGTATTTTTTATTACACAGCAATACTTCTTTTCAACCAAAAATAGCAGATAACAATAATACCAAGCCAGAAGAAGTCTTTTTGTTGTCTCATTTTGTGCTTAAGCAAAATTTTGTGGCTTTTACTGTCAGATTTTTCTGCTTATTAAGGGGAAAAGAGGGATACAGAACTTGAAATTACTTTGAAATCTTTTCATCCTGCCAGATTTTAGCATGAAGGCATTTGTTCCAAAGTGCATGTCTGTCACAAAAGTTGTATTTTGTGATAAATGTGCTGGCAGGAATGTTAAAACTGCAGTAAACATGTGTGAAGCTCTTTTGCTTCTAATCACAGAATAGCAGGTAGGAAGGGACCTCAAGGATCATCTGGTCCAAGCCTTCTAAGCAAAGCATGACCTAGACTAGATAGTCCAGCACCTTGTCTAGCCCAGTCTTAAAGCTGTCCAGTGCTGGGGAGATCACCACTTCTCTGGGGAGATTATTCCAGTAGCTGAACGTTCTCATTGTGAAAAAATTTCTTCCTGTGTCCAGTTGGAATCTCCCCAGAAGTAACTTGTGCCCATTATCTCTTTTCTCTTGTCTTTTCCATGCAACTCCTTGTAAAAAGGGATTCTCTGTCTCCTTTGTAGCCACCCTTTAAATGCTGGAAAATGTAGGAAGGTCTTCCTTGAGCCGTCTTTTCTCAGGGCTGAACAAACCAGCTCTCTCGGCCTTTCCTTACAGGGCAGGCTTCCTAGTCCTTGGATCATATTTGTGGCTCTTCTCTGAACACTTACCAGCCTGTCCACATCTTTTTGTGTAACTGAATACAGTATTCCAAGTTGGGCCTGACAAGTGCAGAGTAGAGTGGGAAAATGCTCCTACTAGCTTATGAATTTCAAATGTATGGCTGTGCAATGGAGGATGTTGCTGGGTTTGTATAGGGTTGAGATCCAATGACAGCTGAGATTCATACAAACTGTTGTGAATTCTATGAGTTTTCCTCTTCTTTCCAAGCAAATCTCCTAAGGCAGAGTCAGTGGAGGACTGCACCTCTGTGAAGTTGTGGTGCTCTGTGTTTTAGCATCTTGTGTTTTGGAGTATTCACTATGGGATAGTCATATGAATTCCACTCTTCAGGTACTGTCCATCCCTAATGTATCATTTTCTTGGAGTAGTTTCTGTCTTTATTCATTTGCTGTCATTTAGTTTGCAAATCATTTGGTGATGCTTGAAAGATTTTTTCTGCAATATAAACCGAAGGGGATATTTTGTTAAGCCCTACAATGCTAATCTGTTCCAATCCTGCATGGGAAGCAAGGAAGCAGAAAAGAAGAACAAGAAGAGAATGAAAAAGAGATTTGTGATATTCCAGGGAATTCTAATCCTTCTCAATTTTTGTGGACGCATATGGTAGAAAAATTTGATAGAAGCAAGAAGAAAGATAAACGAGGTAATAAGATGAGAGAAGCACAAATGGAAAAAAGCTTCTAAGGAACTTTATTACAGCCTCTGCTATTATTTTTTTTTTTATAAAAGTTACTGCTGAGATGTTTTCCTTTAGCTGAGAACTTATTAAATTTTAGGAGGGGTGTTGTCACAGCAGACATCCTGTACTTGCCGGATCAAATACTGTTTTGCTGTTCTGAGCACAGCCAGATTGTACCGTATGTAAGAACTTCTCCATTTTTCACATTACATGCTGAAATTACTGAAGAAGTGAGTGCTGGAAACATATGCACCATGAGTTATTAGCAGGATGTGGGGAAATGATAAAATTATCATTTGGGTATGACCATAGTCAGCAGTCTTTTGGGGTAGGTGTTCTTAGCCTGAAATATGTGGTGTTTTTCTTAGAAATCACCAGTATGGTAACACTACCATCACCATTACTGCTATTCCTCCTGGTTCATATTATGAGCTCTGGAAAGGTAGGATAGAAAAACACCACAAAGAGGCCAGGATGTAATTTATAAGTAATTTACCAAGAGTTCTGAGGAATCCAGTGTACACCTCTGGGAGTGATAAAAAGAAGTAAAATTAAACTTTTGGACTTTACAAAACCAATTAAGTGCCAGCCTGACAGCTTCAGAGATTGAAATCTTTCTTGACGCACAGTGAAAGCAGCATGAAATAGTTTTAAGAAGAGGATAAAGACAAAAACTCATTACAGTGAAACACTTGGTTATGATTATGGGAAGTAATTGAGACCAGCTTGGAGTCATAAACTTGCAATTCTTTTATGGGGTGTGAGCTGGACTTGGACCAGACGGAGAAAGTGGTAGTTTGTATTTCACTTTGAAAACCCGGGCTGCGTGCTCTAGTCAACCAGCCTGCAAATGGTGTTCAGGCAGAACGGCCTTTTTGTTGTTGTGCATTCCATCACTTGTAGTCTTGAGCAATTTTTTTTTTAGAGCAAAGTTCTCTTTTACATATTTATATGTGTGTTATTTTGAAACATTTCCCAAGTTTTCTATTTATATGAAATATGATTGCATTTCAAATCTGGTGTAGTGAGACCTGTAAACATGGCCCAGCACCACTGAAAACTGGTAGAAAATGTTTAATTTTGCCAACAGTCTATAGAACTTAAAAGAAGAAAATTAGAAAGGTCCCAATTTTGTGACATTTTTAAGGACAACAAGGCAGAGAAATGTGATCCATGTAGAAATACAGATGTGATTGCTGCTTTACCTTTCTATGGGAGGATGTGAACTTTATTTCTTTGAGCAGTGATGAAAACAGAGGGTATTCTGAGCAAGGAAAGTCTCAGCAATGATGAAATGGAAACAATTGGTTTTGCTGATTTGCAGTCAGAAGCCAATTGAAATGTCACTTGTCACTAAGGGGATACATATTCTTTTTAGCCTTCCTGTTTTGTGCTAAAAGAGCTCTTAAATTTCAAGGAGGAAAGTACTATTTTTTTCCATTTTCACACCAGAATAAACCCTGATAGGACTGACTGGTTCCTGTTGCCTGGCCTGCACTCTGCTGCTGGTCCTATCTGGTGACCAAAACTGAACACTCAACCCCCAATTCTACCATGTAGAACAATTGCATCCAGAGAAAGAAAGGGTTTTGTTATGTTTGTATTTGAACAGTCATATTAAATCACTGAGGGGAGGTACAAGAGGTGTTTTTATCCTGAGAGATGAAGAAATTAAAAGTTAGAAGTGTTGAGAAGAGGCAGCTGGGATACACGTGGGGCTTTTTGGGTTGGATTGGAAGTGACTTCTGACATCAAACTCCTTTCCTTATGTGGCCCTTAATGAAAACTAGAGCAGATTTATCTTTTCTACTTTGTGTTCTCCAGCATCCCTTTTTTTTTTTTTTTTTTGAAAACTAAATGATGGTTTAAGGGGTTGGAGGGCTGGCATGAGCAGAGGAGAACATTGCTGGGTGGGAGGCACATACAAGCAGCTGATGGGATAAAGGCAAGAATTGGTGTAATGGAGATTTCCAGGGGATGTGGGTTTATTTTGGACTTGATGCTGGGCCACCTAATGTCAGAGAAACAGATGACTTGGGACAAGAGGGTGGTGGGGCTGGAGGCAGGGCTGGTGAGTGGTTAGCATATATGCTGCTCTGAGGCTGTGGAATGCCTTAGGTCTGGCCAGCTTAGCAGATACAACAGGACTAGGGAAGCATTTCACACACATGCATGAGTGTTTGTGTGCTCTTTCCCCCCAGATAATTTTACTAAGCTGCCTGATGTTTAGAGTTAGCCTATGTATGGTTTTTCAGAAGAGTACAGTGTTATACTTATGCAGCTCAAGAAATATAATAGGCTCTACGTAATTTGGGAGACTTTAAAGTAGCTTTACAGGAGTTCATTTCATGGCTGTTTGGAACGGATTTGTGTTTTCAGCCTCCAGAACATAGATGGCCCCAAAGGAGCCCTTTGAATCCTAGCTTTTTATTATTAGTTTTACAAGATCCTTCCACTGGAATCATTAAGAAGATGTAGTATCTGTGTGAATGTATCTGTTAGACCACTAGCTGTGGGCGACAGAAGGATTATACTTGAAACACTTAGTGCTTTTTCTTAACAAATTACTGTGCAAGTCAGTTGTTAAACAGCATTGTTTCATTTTCTCATCGCTCTAAGCAGAAATATTAGGATCTTGCTGCTTCCCTTAATAAGGAAATGAGCCCTCCCTGCGCAATGGCCCTGCTTGAAGAGGTCATCAGTGACTATTTATCCATGGCCTTGATAAAAAGGGAGCTGTTTCCATGCAGAAGCAATACCAGTTCTTTATGCCATTAAAAAGGAATTTAACTTTTTCACTTTCTGATGACATTAAGTAATTCTCAGCAGTCCTTTGGCCACTGAAGAATGAGGAATGCTTTTCCAAAGGCAGCAGATTTGAGATCCAGATTGCATTGGTGTTGTAGGCAGCACTTCTTACAACTTTGACCAAGTGAAGACTGGAAAGGGAACTGGTAACTGTCTTCAAATATGTCAAGGGCTGCTTCAGAACAGAAGGGAACAATCTGTTCTCCATGTGCATGGTGAATAACACAAGAAGCAGTAGGCTTAAATTACAGCAAGGAAGATTCAGCTTTGCTCTTGTGGAACTGGTTTTCAAATGGGAAGGACTGTGAAGGTAGGGCATTGCTGTCATGGAAGTAGCTGGAGAGCTGGCCTATGAAATGTGCCTATGTGGAGGTCCAGAGCTTGCCCCATGCTGCTACTGTCTCAGCTGTGGCGGCATGAACATGGCATAAGGACAGGAATGGACAGTAAAGATGAAGTTTGCAGAGGTTAAGTGTGGTGGTCACCCAAGGCCAGATGGGGTGCGAAGAACTTGACACTTCCTACAGCTCCATTAAAGCAAATATTTAAGTAACACTGACACTTTCCCCCACAAATTCTTCAATGCACCTCATTGCTCTGCCTGCTTCTTTTCTGCACTGGGTGAACAGTGAACCTCAAGGGAGGGGCTGGAGAAAGGGCTTTCCAAAAGCACTGTGCTGACAGGTTATTTTATGTAAAAGACTGTATTTTGGTGAAAAGCACTGAGATCTGCACTTGCAGAGCTGAAACAGGGCCACAAAGATGAGGTAAAAGAAAGTAGGGGGACAAGTCAGGGTGGGAAAGACTGGGAACAGCCTTAAATTAATTGTTGTGGTTCCTCACTTGGATATCAAGAGCCTCATCTTGTTAATAATTTGACTGGATTATTTTAGTCACTAGGTGGAAGAATAAAGGTGCCCAGGAAACTGTCTTCTTTCACATTCTCCATAGGGTAGGTTGAGGGAGGGCCCTGGTAGCTGAGGATGGCAGAAGAACCTGCTGTCATCTCTGCACCTTCTCTTGGAGAAAGTGATCTTATTGAAAGTCAAGAGATTGTAAGGAATCTGTGTTGATAAAGGTATTTTCTGCAGTATTTATGGCTATTTTTTCTTTTCCTTTCTAATGATATTAAGGCTCAGAAGCAACCATGGGCACAAGTGAAAAGGCATGGTTCTTTGTAGAGGAAAAAGGTGATATGACCTTTAATTCCTCTTAGGACTTAGAGATAAGACTCTCTTTACTCATGTAGGTTTCATATAAAGATCTGAGCCTCAAGTTCCAGTGATGTCCAGAAAAAAGGCTGGTGCTCTGTGGCTAAAAAAAGCTTTTGATTTAACTGTACATTTACTGTAATCTTAGGAAGGTTGGCTATGATAGTTTGATCGTGCCTTGGTTCGTGCTTGCACCCCTTTCCAGCTGCTCACGATGCAGCCTGTGCTGATCAACCCTTTCCTAAAAATAAACAGTTCTAAATGTACAGACTCAGAGTCTAACGTAAGACAGCCAGTCAGCTGGGATGAGCCACAGCCCCCTGAATGTTTGTCTCACTGAAAAGACCATGAGGTGGATTTAATTTCTGTTACAAACAGCAGTCCTGGGCGCCGTTTGCTTTGCAAACAGCAAATCTGAAGTGAATAATTTCTGCAGAGCATATAGATAAGCATAGCACGGGGAGGGCATGTTGCTAAAGAAAGTCCAGCCCATTGCTCTGGCTGCAGTTTCCAGAAGGTCTCAGCTTTCTTTTTATGAATCGGCAGAAGCTCATTCCCATTAATCCATTAGTCATTAGTTTCGGAGGGCTGGGCATTTCGGAGCGCACCAGCAGGCAGCTGGACAATGCTGTCGCTGCAAAGACCCAGCACACATGAATCAAAATAGTTGGGTGATGTCATGTCACGGTGTGAGTGTGCCCAGGACGCTGGCTGCCAGGAATTGTCTGTCCAAGGGTGGTTTCCTTTTACAGCCTTTTTAAAGGGTCATCATGCCGAGCTGCACATGACAGTTCCCTTCAAGAGAGCTTGTGGCAACTTTGCACAGTTAGTATGTTTTAAATGAGGGAGGTTATCTGGTGGTTCCTGACCCTTTCCGCATGAACTGATCCACTGGGAAACGTTGCTTCAGTCTCCAAAGCTTCTGACGGCTGACGGATAAGAGCTCTGTGGCTGCAGGCTGAGCAGACTTTGAACTTCTCCTATGTCCACAGATACTTTCAGGCGAGTTACTGTACACTGGAATTAAGGCTGGGAAGCACCCGGCATGCAAGGTTTGGCAGCCTGCTGCAGAGCGGTTCTCCACGCAGACCACAGCCTAGCGCCTTGGAGCTGAACTGCCGGCAAGCTGGACTTCTTTTTACACCCACATGATCTTTCTGGAGCTTTGATTTTTCACACCTGGGCTTTTGGTGCAGGTGACACCTCGCTCTGCCCCTCTTGCTGCCTTTTGTTCTTCAATCCTGGGAATGACCGACAGCTGCTGTCGCACAAGCGCATGTTTCATCTCATGAAGCATTTTGGTAGCTTTAGAGGGAGCAAGAAGAGAAAGGAGCAGTGCAAAAGTTTGGAGAGATGCAAGTCTGATCCTCGTGGACTGTTTGGTAGGGATCGTCTGCATTATCCATCTGAAAAGGAGGGGGATTGGTATTTGGGAGTGGGAGGCAAGTGGGGCTTCGTAAATAACTGAGCAACGGTTTTGTGCTTCTCAATTTCATTGACTGAATTGTGCAGTTGTTGTGTGGAGGTTATTTCTATGCTAGTTTTAACCAGAGATGAGCACCTGAGCAGACACCTGTAACACATATCAGATACAACCTTTAGGAAAGGAATAATGGTATGGGAAGCTTTACAGTAAACACTAGGGAATACATTCAAAAGGGGCTATTGACTAATGTTACTTTAATTGAAGGATAGTAACTAAATGCTATGTTAGGTCTAACACTGTATATTAAAAGATTAATTTGAAGTAGAGAAAAATTGAATATCAATGGTAAGTAATGCATAAAAAGACATATCTTACTGATACTGCACTTACCAATATAATTTTGTTTGAATTCCAAACAGGGACCCTTCTCCCTTTATCAAAAGCTTTTCCTGGTAACTAAGTATCAAATCTAGTACAAGTGAGGAGTTTGTTTTGGAGAGTATCTATCTGCATATCATATGGGAATCAGATGGCCACAACTTCACAAGACCTTTTACAAATTGATCTGGCTGGTTTTCTTAAGAATAGTGGAAAAATACAAAGTTTAATGTATTTCTGATATGGACTAATAGTAGCTGGTTTACAATTCTGGTTTACAGCTCTGGTTCCTCGATGACCATGAATGCTGCTGAGAGATTCTGTCCTGTGACTAAGAAGTTTAAAACTGGTATCACACTGAATCAGTCACATAATGCACCATTTAGAGAGGCTGACTTGTACAAAGAGTAGGCAAGTCTCTTTTACTCTCTGTTGATCAGGAGTCACTGTGTTAAGTCCAGCAGAATGACAAATGAGTAGTGTTGAACCATATGGATGCTGTGGATGCATACATATAGATTTAGTGATGGGAAGTTGCAATTGATGGATGGGTGGCTTCCCAGGAAGCTTGTTTTTCTGTCTGTTGCAAGTTATTTAGTGATGTTTGTGTTGTTTTTAAGGTGTCCTTCTTGCAGATGCTTCTCTCTCTGTTCCTGTTTTGTACAGTTTAGTGTTTTTAAATCTAAGGTACTGCGCCTTGTTCTGCATTCCCCTAAATCCATTCCATCAAACCTGCCTGAGGGTTTCTGCTGGAGTGGTAATAAAGGTGGTGTGAATGAGACAGAACTCAGATCTTTCGAGTTTAACAGTGTCAGCAAGATGCAAAAAAAAACAGTAACAGAGTTTATCTAAAGTTTATTCCCAAATTTGCAATTAAACCCCCTAAATTCTCACCTGGGCACAAACACATGAGCGATCTGTTGATTGATTAATGGCACTTTGAGCCACTAG
Organism: Forpus xanthops; assembly: GCA_032466535.1. Classification (NCBI taxonomy): domain Eukaryota; kingdom Metazoa; phylum Chordata; class Aves; order Psittaciformes; family Psittacidae; genus Forpus; species Forpus xanthops. The sequence continues at coordinate 10,727 of JASSUY010036275.1, forward strand.
TTCACCCTCTTGTGGTTTCTTTAGTGAGGTGTGAATAGCCAATATTTGCAAAAGGATTTGCTGCTGGAAGCACCAAACACAGTGTTTTAGGTCTGCTTCCACGAAGTCTAACTCTAAACTCCTCCCTTATCTTCCTCCAAGGAGAAAATAATTTATCCTGCACCAAGAGCACTGGCTATATAAAATGTAATGTTTGTGACAGAGTTATAAATAGTAGTTAGAAGTGTAATGATAGAAATGCTGAAAATATGCTCCTCCTTATCCTCATTCACATTAATTCAGCCCTGCTACTGACTCCAGTGGTACACAGTAAGCATTGAGCAGAGTTTTCTGCGCTGTATTTACTCTACATACTTTGCAAATGCCATTCTTGTAAGAACATGACCAGGTCAGCTCCCTGCATCGCATTTCCATCATGAACAGAGAACTACTAAGTCACAGGAATCAAAAAAGGCAAATGAGATGTGTCTGCCTGCCTTGGACACTGCTGCAGGAATTGCCTTTGCCATGCCAGCAGAGTCTGGATTCCTTTTGGGAAAAAGGTTACACACTTGCAAATGCTTTTTTTCCCTCCAGATGGCCTCAATTATTTGCAGGGAAAAGTAAAACCAAAAGCTTTGCATTATTTATTTGCATTATTTGCCAGATTTAACCTGTATCTCATAACCATTAGGACTTTATAAACACTTTCTGGCCAGCTTTCAAGTGAACTGCCAGTGCTCAGCACATTTTGTGACCAGTACTAGTGATGGGCAGGAGCTTTGGAAGCAACCAGATATGGTGGCTCATCACACACTGATGGATCCCATTTAGTTGCTGTCTGCCATCAGGGATGAGAAATGAATGACAACAATCTAACATGGGCTTTGCCACTCTGCTCTCCCAGGGTGGCCGTGCTGTCACTGCAGCCTCTCTACGGCTGAATGAGCTTAGCTTGTATTTGGGAAAGGGATGGAAAAGGAAAGAAGAGGAAAAAGTCCCCTGATGACCCATAAAAGTGATGCTCTGTCACCTGGTCTCGTTGAGTCAAGAATTTCTGATTTTTCATTGGCATGTCTGTAATCTTTTAAGGAAGAGTTCTCTGGTCACTGAAAATAGAGTTGGGCCATTACAGCTTCTTGTATTCATAGGGTTAGATATCATCAGGCCACTGAAACTGAAGTTATCAAGTAGTACATTCTTCTGTGTATCAATTGAGCTGAACCCTATTGTTCCTGTGCAATGATGAAGAGGTTCATATCCTGGTAGAGAAGTGGAGGGTGGCATCACCAAGGATGAGCATCTCTGTAATTCCCTGGGTCTGGAGCCTTACAAGTCCTTTCATGCCAAGTGAACAGCAAGAGAAGACCTAAACTTGGCCAAAGAGAAGCAGAGAGCACACAGAGAGGGGAAATGGTAAAGCTTGAATGAGCACCAGGAACAAATGAGAACAAGCAGAGTTGTGGGGTGAAGGCAGCTTTGCTCTGGAAGAGGAGCAGCCAACAGAGAGACCTTGAAGCTTGAGCTATGCACCAAACAGCAGGGAAGCTGATTTAAGCAATATGATTTTGGCAGGGCTGAGGATGAGGATTACCTGAAATTTCTCCAGCCTCTGGGTCACCACCACAGTTTCCTCCTTCCTCTTGCAGCTGCTGCTTGCCTGTGCAAGGTTGCTGGCAGCTTCTGTGTCTGCAGCTCCTGCTGCAGCCTTGTGTGTTGTAAATAGATAGGCTCTGTGGCATTTCTTCAGGGAACAACATTTTGGCCCCAGTGAGGCTAATTGTAGTGGGCTTTAAAGGACACAATTTATTCCATGAAGAATTGAAGGACACATGCAAAAGGTATAATGTTAAAAGTGATTCTTCCTCACACATGATATGAACTCAGTGAAGGAACTTCTCTGCAGCACATGTGGCTGCCATGACCCTGGTGCTGCCTTGTGCTCAAGCATTTAGACCCAAACCATGTCCTTTTGGATGCTTTTAGCTGCACTAAAATGCCCAGGAGCTTCTACTTGCCCATGCTGTTACTCTTGGGATTTGTTGCTGGGGATTTTAATCAACAGGGGCCAATGCTGAGCCCCAACAAGTCAGGCCCAAGGAACTCCAAGCAAATCTCAGTGCTGCCCCTTGGCCCCTGATCTGTCCCACCTCAACAGCAGCCTTGATGACAATTTCCCTGCCAGCTGTTGTGATGAAGAGCAACTAAATTAGCACTAAATGAGGAGTAAGCCTGCTGAATGACTCAGACCCAAATATGTACATGGGCAAGCACACTTCCACCCCACCATGTACACAGATCAGGTGAAGGGCAGGAGCTTGTTACCAAGTTGCTTTGTAACTTGCTGTAGCCATATTGGCAGCACTCAGTGCACGTCTTATCTCAGGCCTCTGTAACTCCTGTGGGATGGAGGCTTCTTCTGAGGCTGTTGAGCTGATCTGAGACATGCTGTATTTTACAGTATCTTCAAATACTCAACCCAAGGAGAAATGTGAGTGTGGGTTGTATGTCCAGCAAAGAAATCATGCTCTTCCTTCCAGATAGCAGAGCTGTGGCAACTGCATCAGTGATCACAACGAGGAGCTAATGTGCCATAGGATGAAACCAGCTCAGACAACAGTCCATGGGCAAGGTCCAAATAGCAGGTGGTTCCCAACCTCTACAAGTGCAAATGGAAACCCAGGGGATTCTTGAGCCTGGCTCACATCACCGTTTATTGGCACAAACCACGTTGCGGACAGTTGCAATGAAAACGTGTAGGAGGAGGACGGAGAAGTGACTACAAAAGGAGACAGGATTTGATCTCCTGTTTCTCCAGGCTGGGGAGCTGCAGCTCATCTGGCACCTTACCCCAAAGTGGGTGATGCTGTTTGTGGGAGGAATGGAGCTGAGATGTTTATTTTTCTCATTCCGGTGGGACGTTTCTGTTATGAGGCACTGGGGAAAAACTCAGGGTAGAAATGTTTCTGGAGAAATTAATGAGAATGAGGGGGCTGCTGCACGTTCCAGATGCTGCCTGAAAAGAACTGAAGGAGCAGAATCCTGTTGCTTCTGAAAAGCAGCTTAAAACCACCAGCATCAGAGACTGGCCATGACAAACTGAGACCGCTTTGGTTTGTTAATGATTTTCTCTGCTGGTTTTCATGCTCTGTTGAGCTGACAGTGACTAGAAAATGTGCAGCCCTGGCTGATGAGTACTGATTAATCTTGTACTACAGCAAGCTCTGAGACCCAGAAGCTGTGAAATTTCTGTGGCTGGTTGTCAGGAAGGAGGAAAGCAGTGACATGCAGGATGAAATGTTTGAGGCTTCTTATTTTACCCTTTTCTGCTTCCTTACAGTCACTGTGCTGGTGTTTTCTGGTACATCCTAGCTTTGCATGCAGCTTCAAAGCATTCTGAATGGGGGGAAAAGGATTATGCCCACCACAATACAATCAGCAAGGTATTTTGAAGGTATTTTATACAATTTAGAAGAGGGTATATTTAGATTAGTTATTAGAAAGAAGTTCTTCCCTGTGAGCATGATGAGGCCCTAGCACATGTTGCCCAGAGAAGCTGTGGCTGCCCCATCCCTGGCAGTGTTCAATACTGGATGGGGCTTTGAGCAACCTGGTGTAGTAGAAGGCATTCTGCCCATGGCAGGGGTTTGGAACCAGATGAGATTTAAAGTCCCTTCAACCCAAACTATTCTGTGATTTTCAAGCAGGTACTGACAAAATGAGGTAGAAATAAACCCCATAAAACCTCCACTGATTTGGTGGAAATTCAGATGGAGGTTTATTGAGCAGCGTGCTTTGCTCTGGACTCTTTCCCTGCTCTCTCCATGGTGCAGAGCCCAGCATCCCTCCTCTACATCCCTTAAAAAAGATGTAGAATTTTTGCCTGCACAATGAGTTGTCCGAGAATGAAAATCCTTCTCTATTTTCAAAGAAGTTGTGTCTGTCTGAAGGGCAGGTTGTACATGGGAAAGTACAGTATGTTCCCAAGGCACAAAATTACAGATCAGTGATGCAAATGAATCTGCCCACCCACACTTCTTCCCAGTCCTGCTCCATGCAGCTCTGTGCATCTCCTTACAAAGTTTGAGCAAAAATACCTATATTACTATAAATGACTGAATTACTCAACACTGACGTACTGTTGTCAACAAAGTGGTGGGTGAGACCAGCAGAGCCAGCCTCCCGTTTGGCAGGGTATTTTACAAACTAGAGGTTTTGGGCAAAGAAAGCTCCCATCTGGGAGCTTATGGTCCTTGTTGGAGCTTGTGGGTGCATGTCTTTGGACATTGTTTGCTGTCTTAAGGATATTTTTCTTTTAATTCTGCTGCTATTCAATGGGTCTTATTTGGAACAGCAGAATAAATGTTATTCCTGAAAGACAGAGAGAAACTAAAAGCAGAGCTTGGGATAGAACTTAGTTAAAGCTGTGTAATGCAAGTACGGGGAGGGTTCATTGAGTTGGGAAAGGAGAAAATGAGACAGAAGGAAGTTGGGCACTGTGAGTGAAAGTGGATGCAGATGCTGCCTATTTCTGAAAACAGATGATATTTATATCTCTATCAGTATTTCCTTCTTCTATCCTTCACTTCTGTTATCTTCAGGTAACAACTCACTTCTTGTAAGTATCTAAGGCTGGAGCCTTATCTTGTAATATAATTATGATTCATTTTTGAGGTGAAAAGAAAATAATGTAGATAAGGCTTTCTTATATGATACTTCTGTTCAGTGAACACAGCCTCGCGTGCCTTCATGATGGATGCTGGAGGGTTACAACTGCCGTACCAAATATCACTGTAATTACTGGTTTCTGTGCATCCTCTCACTCACTTCTTTATTGCACTGGATGGGAACAGCATAGGGGTGATTTTTTTCCCCTCCTTCGTTCACTTGCACTTTTCAAGGGCTCTAACTTTCAGAAGAATAGCTGTATGAGAAGCTGTTACCCTGCACTGACTTTCTACTTGATTTGAATGGGCTAAGCTAGACCACAATTTATTTATACTCCCATGCATCTATATTACAAATCCCATTGCCAGGCTTTATAACCAAGTGCAAACCTGTTTTCACAGCCTAAAATTCCGCTTGACAAAAGCATTTTGATAGGTGGTACATTTGTTTAATTAGAAATCAATGTTCTGGACTATTGACTCCTTGCTCAAAGTTTCAGTGAATTGCCCAAGAGTGTTATTTCAAAGATGTTGTTAAAACAGTTTGTTTGTCAGGTTTATTGGATCAGCAAATCCCAGGAATTACCAGGATTCAGCTGTTTTCTACTTTCACCTTTATTCTTGTCCAACCTAAAAGCAGTTTGAGGGCTTAAAAGTGCTCAGAGTGGTAGGATTTAACACCTCAAAATTGTTTTACCCACTTTATTGTCATTGAAGAGTTGTACTGAATGCAAAGGCTTAGGTTTGAAGAGATGAAGGGCTGGTCTGTGAGATATCATTGTGAGCCTGGCAGGCTTGGCTTAAAAGCTTGAATTCTCCATGCCAGAAAGGTCACACAGCCTTACTTGGTTTGAGGACGGAGCCTAGTGCTGCATTACACACTTGCACTGAAGAGTTCCCATCCTGTCCTTTTCTGCTCCTTCTTTGATAAAGTCAGGGCAATTAAGCTGGAGGAGGAATAATAGAATTAGCTGACATTAATTAAGAGCATCCTGTTGTGTCTTCAGAGTTTTTTCCAGGCATTGGAAAACAGCTGCTTCCCAGTGCTGTGTTCTCTGTTGAGTAACAAGGACCCTTTTGACATGCTTGAAGCTACAGTCACTGGATTGTTTAACAAATCCTGCCCATCTGGCCCCGTGGTTTTACTTACGATAGCATATGCAGGATTCTTGTGACAGTCCTGCCCCTCCTGGCAGGCAATGCTCCTGGAGAGGAACGCATGATTTGTGACACCCCTACTGCTTGTACGTAGTATAATTGGAGATAACAAACAAGAATAGGGCAAAAAATCTTTCTAAGAAATATGGGTGAGGCAGAAATGAGATGGAAAGTCAACTGGAGACATGAAGGAGACAAAAGTTTGCAATGAAGAAGCTCTTGCTGCAATAAATGTGACGAAAGTCTTGCGGGTGTTCAGAAGTGAGGATTGTACCAGCATCCTTGAGAGAATGAATGACTTAAAAGGGTGAGAAGCTGCTGTTGTGATTTAAGCCCAACCAGGCACGAAGCCACTAGCTCTTGGCGGGCGG